>OZ038504.1:17698996-17991496 GCA_964036315.1 Acanthosepion esculentum
AAACGTTATTTTAGTGGATACTCGTATATGAGTAGACGCTCCGTTTATTTATTAAACATGTATTCCTCTAGATAACAGCACTAATACAATCAACTAGAATCCTGGAAACAATCCTTGATTATTGAGGAGACATGCTGCAATTTGAACATTACTGGAAAAACAGTTATTACTGATGTAAGCAGTCGAGAATTCATGATCTTTCCCCCTGGAATCTACGAATATATATATATATATATATATATATATATATATATATATATATATATATATATATATATTAAATCTTTCAAATTTAAAAATAGGTTATTCCGTTTTATCGGTAAATTTTCAAAAATTCATATTTGCTTTTTTTCATACTAACATGTTTGAGAGAATCCTCGCTACGAAAATACACCTCATTTAAATTATATGATCCTACAGCAAACAAGGACACCAACACAGCAAAGTTTCGACGTTCTCTCATAAAAAGAAGGATCAGAACATTCAAGAATTAGATCAAATATCGCCAAATGGTTAGTGAGTTCAAAATGGATTCCATCAAACGTTAGAACTCCGGAATTAAAAGCCAGTTACAAAACAATACTTGAAAAGAAATGGAGTATCATTTGAAAGTACTTGGGAAGAAAAAAATAATATAAAATAAAGTTAATATATATATATATATATATATATATATATATATATATATATATATATATATATATATATATATATATATATATATATATAGCTTTGTGTGCCCGTCCTGGATATGATTATAGACAACATCCGCGTCCTGGGTAAGACGATAAACTACGTCCAACAGCAAGGACTTTGATCAGGAGATTTTGAGGAGCGTGGAACTGCCTCTTAATTGCTGATGTTCCCAGGTCCACCCTGACCCGAGGTGGTAGCACCTGTTAGGGTCCCAGCTATGGATAAGTTGTTGACCCCGCAAGCTGGGGTCAGGGCACTATGAAGGTGTAGAGTTGGGTTTTAATACCAGAAATACAAATAATAAAAATAATATCAGCAACAAAAATATTGTCGGCCTTAAATAACCCATTGAGGTTGATGTAAAAACAAACCCAACCAAACCAAAAAATCTTGTTTTGCAACCGGTGTGGGAGAACTCTAAATTCAAAACCTGTGGTAGGTCGTTTGGGGGCCTTGTGGCATATATCTGTTCCAGCTCTTTGTATTCGGTTCTTCCAAAAAAGTGTGATTGGTCCAGCACAAGCCTTCAGCATTATAATTAAATTCCATGTGCGAGTTGTCTGTCTGTTCGGTTCTAAGAACTAAACTGTTTCACCCTCATACATCAAAGTTATTTTCTCAGTGTTCTCCGAATTTTTAAAAGGTTCCAACTCTTCTTCTGATTCCTATTTTCCCAAGCCCTTTGGGACCGTTTCCAGTGATACGATGAAAACTGACAGGAAAGTGACTTTTATATTACACAACTTCCTCAGTTCTTCTGGCAAGTTCGATATACTTTTCGAGTTCTATCTTTTTCTCCTTTTATTTTGTCCTCGTTGGATTTTCTCTTCCGTAATTACTTGTTGTTTTAACTGAAGGTCAAGCGATAACAAGTCTACTCAATATTCAAGTGCTGTTCTTATTATTCTAGCAGACTTTTGAGGATGCTGCCGCTTTGGCAACTGATTTTTGCGAAGTGCTTCGGGATCTTTCCAATCAATCGTAAATGCAATTATTCCATTCATATTTGGCAATTTTTTTCCTCCCTGTCAAGATCCGAATATTTTCAATCTTTTTTTCTTATTTACCCCTATTTATGCCCTATCAAACCGCTATCACCCACAGGCTGAAAAACGGTCTTTTCTTACCGTTTCTTAGATTAAGACTAACCCCATTCGTTCGTTTTTTATAATTTATCTTAATACTTATTATTTATTAATAGCTCTGTTGAATCATTCAACAATGTATCTCCTCCTCTTCATTATTCACGACGTCCTGCCAACCATCCACTAACTGTTCAATGCCTCGGCAATAGAAATCACTAGGTTTTGACCCGAAAAATTAATCAAGGCACGTTTTAAGCTCCACGTCGTTGTTGAACGAAACACCCCATAGATTGTTAGAAAGTGACTGGAAAAGATAGTAAACTGAAGAGGCAATGTTTCCTCATGTTAGCAACGTGGGGGCGAGCATTGTCACACTGTATCGCCGGTTAGGTCTTTCAAACTGAATAACCTCTTTGAACCTGTTCAATATACAACTTAGCATTGACCGTTTGGTTGTTATGAAGAATTTCTGTCGGCAATTAAGTCATTGCCGTGCACAGCACAATGTCTCTATCGGCTTTGGCAGTTTTGACTCTGATTTGTGACTCTGGCTGTTCTGTGACTTTAATGTCAAACATGCTCATTCTTGTCTACTTGGCATTCCATCTCAAAGGGCTGTCTAAATCCAAAATAAAAAATCAATAACATTAGACAACAGTTTCACAGAATGACCAGAATTACTAAAAAGCAAAAACTAATACGAATGATTATTCTTCGTGATCATTCGCAGAACATCTGAAAGAAAGGAACGAATATATGTAACAACCTAATATTTGTTTAATTCCTGAAGCTGCACAAAGGTAGGGTACACATAATATATCAATAACTTGGATGTTCCTACTGAAGAACACTTATCTAGAATGATGTTGACACCATTGTACTTTGAGCTCAATGAAGATATGGTGCCAGTTTCTAAGATAACTTGTATTGTGCTTATGTAAATATGCAACGAGACTCCCTCCTAATCTTTCTACCGACTGGCCAATGATTTCCCCACATTGTGTTCCGTTCTCGTTCACGTCGGTCTTCAGCTTAAGCTTGGAAAGGGTCTGCTGCATGTTCACAAGATGAAAAAGAGACGCCACGTCGAGAAATAAGAACGTGAATCCTGTTATTCAAGGTTTCGTCGACTGGGTAGATGGACATGTGACACTTGCGACAACTTCTATGTCGATCTCATAGTGATTTTTCAAGCGTAGCTCAGATGTGGCTAAAGGCCGAAATTATTGGGCACCCAGTGAGGATCGAACTCACTACTCAGTCGTAATTGTTCTAGTGAGACAAGCTTGCTAACCATTACACCACCTCAAGATGCCCCTATGTTGATCTCATAGATCAGCTCTTCTCCCTACCAACTCCTAGACATCTACGCATCCCGACGTGTGACTGGCAATACGAACAAGTGGCACCGGAACTACACGACAGACAAGTTCGTTTCCCGCCAAAGATGGGCCAGAACTATCTCCCCAATCCCAGACATGACTGTTGATATAGACCTGCACCCAGAAATAATCAATGTCCGGTTTGTTCTCACTTGACCCCTCAAAAATCCTCATTCATTCCTTTACTTCCCTGTTCCCTCTTCGAACAAAGTGGATGCCGCTTAGAAGACCAGTCTTCAAAATGAACCATCTGCTGGTTATAAAACAGAAACACTTAAGATCGAAATAAAATCGCATCTTCCTTCACTACGTGGGTATCTATAGTGTCATCCACCATTTGTTCACATGCTTAATTCTAAGCTTTTTGCACAATTCTCACTAGATCAGCGTTCCTACCAAATGGTGTCCATTTTCATACATCTTCTTGTTATTAAAGTCAGAAAATATTTTTAGATTATGAGAATCTTTTGGGGATAATAATGGGATTAATGGGATTGAGGATTAATCTATAGCTGAGAGGAAAATAGGTGGATTATCTGAGTCTTACCCCACCTGTACATCCTAACTTACAGTACCTGGTATTCCGAAAAAGTCACCTATCTAGGTACTGATTAAGCTCGACCTTGCTTAACTTCGGTGATCGTACGAGAACTCGTGTTCCAACGAGATATGACCGTAAGTTCTTTAGGGAGAGATAAAATCATTTACAGACCATATGATTAACATGGTGTCCTAAACAATCGAGTGAGAATCCATTCTGTTACACTCCAACCATTCATTTATTACATAATGAAGTCGTTCGAACAATTTCCCGTTTATCTTCGTTGTCTCTCCGCCGCGCCTGATTTTATATTCCTACATTCGCTAACGATGTTCTTTACAATGTCGTCTCTTTCTTCACAAAGACGAAATTAGCTATCTTTTGTTTTGCTAATCTAAGCTCTGAGATAAGCGATTCTGAAAAATTTGTTCCGATTTGCAATGATAACATATGGCGTTTCTTTTTTTTAACTGTTCATTAGTATATATATATATATATATAAATATATATATATATATATATATATATATATTTTGAACGATAAAAATTATTAGAAAAATCAATTAAAATCTTCAGACACACTGGGTTGTAGATTAATATTCTTATGCTTTTTTTATTATTATTTCATTTATATTCCTCGACTAGTTTCGACCAACATGGCCATCATCGGGAGAGAAAAAAATGTCTCTGCTTGCTATAGCAGTAAACTACAGAAATGAATGTCTTGTTGAAGAAAACGAACGTTTGTCTGTAGTTTTCATTTGTTTTTTTATTGTTTATTTATTTATCTTTTTAACATTCCTTGTGTTGGTCAAACAGTCTCTTTTAAATTGTCATTTGAGATAAGAGCTATATTCCCTTTTTTTTCTCCGGTCAGTTCAGCAGTTTATTTGTGTTTGGGGAGGGGATGGTAAGTGTGTTTGTGTGTGTGTGTTTGTGTGTGTGTGTTTGTGTTATTTAGTTTAGTGTGTGTGTTATTTAGTTGTTTAGTCTCTGGTAAGTGTGTGTGTGTGTGTGTGTGTGTGTGTGTGTGTGTGTTATTTGGTTTTTAAGGGAGTGAGTGAGTATATGTGTTAGCTTGTATATTGCTGTGGGTGTGTGTTATCATTTGGCTCATTAGGAAAGTGAGTGAGTATGTTGTGTGTGGGTGTGTGTATAGGTGTGAGGCCTCAACACCTCCGTAAGCCTGTCTTTTTTCTATGGGTATGGAATGTGGGTAGGTTTTGATTTGTAGGGTTATGTGTTGCTACTATCTATATTGTTTAATTTATGATTTAACCCGGCTGGAAACAGGGTTTGTAAACGTCGTATCCACTTATTTTCATGGAACTCTAAAATTCTTCTAGTGTTATCTGCTTTGGGCTTTTCTATTCTCTCAATTATGGTGAATTTGGCATGGGTTTTGAAATTGTGTTTTTCTATGCGGAAATGTTGTTCTACAGGTAATAATTTTTCATGGGGAGTCGACTTAATTCGATTGCGGTAATTATTGATTCTGTAGTGAAAGGGCCATTCAGATTTTCCTACATATTGTTTCTGGCATAGTGTGCATTCTAGGAGGTAAATTATGTTATGACTTCTACAGTTAGAGTCGTGATAGATTTTGTAAGTAGATTTAGTGACTGAGCTAGTGAATGAATTCGTGTGTGTGACGTGATTGCAACATAAACTTCTTTTGTTGTTACATGGTTGGGAAAATCCTGTTGTTTTTGTTGTTAGTTTATCCCGGATTACCTTGTCCCCTAAAATGCGGTTACTACCTATGATTTCTTTTAGGTTCTTAGGTCGACGATATGCTAGAAGGCCGGGTTCCTTAAATAGTTTTTTTAGGTCTGGTTTGAGATGTAGTATTTCCCAGCGACTTTTGATTATTTGGGATAGTGGAGGCAGAGTGGGGTTGAAAGTGGTTACTAGAGGAATGCGGCTAGATTTAGTTTTAATCTTGTATATTAGGGTGTTTTCTCTAGGTGTGGAAATTGCTTTATTTATTTGTTCCCTGATTAGGTGTTGTTTATAGCCACGTGTTGTGAATTGATGCTCCAGATTTTCAATGTGTTTGTTTAATTCTTCATTGTGGGAACATATCCTTCTGAGTCTAAGTGCTTGTGAATAGGGAAGGTTCTCTTTGAGGTGTTTAGGGTGGGTAGACTTAAAGTGTAGATAGTTGTGGGTGTCGGTGATTTTAGTGTGTAGTGTCGTTTGCAGTTTCCTGTTTTCATCTATGTAAATGTGAGTGTCTAAAAATGTTACTGATGTTTTGGATTTTTCATAGTCAAATTTAATTGAGTCGTGTACCGTGTTTAGGGTCAAGAGAAATTGGGTGAGTTTGTCGTTACTGCCCGTGTATATAAAGAATATGTCATCGATATATCTTGCGTAGAATACGCAGTCGTTACCAATGAGAGGGTAGATATGGGTCTCCTCAAATTTTCCCATGAATATTGTAGCATATGAAGGAGCTGCAATGGTGCCCATGGCACAACCTCTTATTTGAAGGTAGTGTGCTCCATTGAAATTAAAAGTGTTAAATGTGAGAATATGCTCCATGAGTTTTATGATAACTTCTGTGGAAGGTTCTTGTTTTCCTCTTTTAGCCAGTGCTTCCTGAAGGGCGGTTAGCCCTTCGAAGTGTTTAATGTTTGAATAGAGTGACCTTACGTCCATAGTCACTAGAATAGCATTCTCTGGAACTGTCTGTATGTGGTTAATTTTGTTTAGTAGATCTGTTGTGTCTCTGATGTAGGATTTTACTTCCTTAGCTAGGGGTTGTATGTAATGGTCTACATATTTTGAAATTTTGGTCGTGTGGCAGTTGAATGATGAAATGACAGGCCTCCCTGGGTTGTTGTTTTTGTGTATTTTAGGGAGGAGATAGAAACGAGCAGGTGTAATGTTTGTGGGTGTAAGTATTGTGCATGTTTCTTTGTCGATTAGGTTGTTGCGAAGCATTATTTTTAGTGAGCTGGTTAATTCTTTTTGGTATTCGGGGAGGGGATCTTTATGTAAGCTTTTATAGGTTTCTTTGTCGGCTAGTTGTTTGTTTGCTTCTTTAATGTATTCTTTGATCCCCCAGATCACTGTGGCACCCCCTTTGTCGGCCTGTGTTATGACTAGGTCATCTCTATGTATCAGCCTGTCGAGGGCTATACGTTCCCCTTCAGAAATATTATTACGTGGCAGCTTACGTGTTATTGTTTTCTTTATGTCATTTGTTACGGCTATTTCAAATGTTTGTATAGTAGTGTCTGTGTTTTGTGGGGTGTATGTAGTGTTCTTCTCTTTTAATGTATCAAGTATGGAAGGTGTTTGATCATTGTTCCCGTAGTGGGCTTTTAGCCGTATTCTTCTGAAGAAGGATTTCAGGTCCTTTGCCAAGGTGTCTTTATCAAACCTTGGGGGACTAAGGCAAAAGCTTAGTCCTTTATTTAGTAACTTGAAGGTATTAAGTGAGAATTTGTTATTACTTAAATTTATAACCCGCCCGTATGGGTCAAGTTTGAATTTGCAAGCATGACGAAGTTCTTTCATAAAAGCTCGAAAGCTTGCATTATGTCTCCTATTACGGATGCTATACCCCCGTCCAGGCGTCCTGGTTGGGGGCTTATTCCGTTTTTTTGAAGGTTGGGTGTGTTTGCTGTCGATTGTCTACTGGGGGCTAATCTGGGTGGTCTGGGATGTCTAATGGGGTTATGCGTTCTGTAGAAGGGCTGCTGTGTTTTGGTGTGTGTATGTTTGTGCGGCACCCTAAGGATGTCCGCGTAAGTCAGTGGTTTGTTTTGTGTGTGTGTTTGTTTTGAGATTCTAGCTATCGTTGATGGTGGCGGTGTTGTTATTGTTGATTGTGGTGCTGGTGGTTGTCTGTTGGTGTATTTGTTTGGTCTGTTTAGTGTTTGCATTGGTTGTGTGGTGTTTTTTGGTCGTCTTTCGTGGTACGGGCGTTCATTTTTGTCTGAGTTCGGTTTGGCTTCACTTTTGTTCTTCTGTCTGGAGGAAATGTTCCATTTTAATTTTCTTTGTTTTTCCGCTTTCGTTTTTTGTAGTTCCCTCACTGTTTGGTCTGTGTGAGCTTTTACGATACTCTTTATGTTGGTGTATTCCTCTGGTTCTGTTTCTTTCTTTATTTGTTCATCGAGCATGTTTATTTCCATGGTTGTTGCCGTTATGCTTTCCTGGCAGAACAGTATTGTATCCTGCATGAGTTCCCTGGAAAAGTCTTCTAATTTACGGTACCATGATGCTAGAAATATATATATATTTAAATGTCGAAAATATCATTCCTATAATGATTATATACGTCACCGTAAATCATGACGGCAAGAGAAAAATGGTGCTATAATCATGGTTTTTATTAGCGACAACTATATTTAAACTCGGTATCCGTAGACAAAGTTTCAGCGTTACTCTATATCGTTGGTAAACTTTAAAACTACGAAAATGATCTCAAATGCCAGGCTACTCCATTATCTACAGGAACAAAGTAAGCATTTCTAAAATTAGAGGAGACCAGTGATAAAACACTTATTTTTCTTCCAGTTTTTGACGCAAGAATTGTTTGGGTATGTTCGGTACTCAATATGTTTTACTTTTAAATACAGAGAGCAGGACCGGATTTAAATGAAGAGATGTCCTAGGCTATTCCACTTGTGAAGCCCTAGGCTATTCCAATTGTGAGGCCCTACGCTATTCCACTTGTGAGTCCCTACGCTATTCCACTTGTGAGGACCTACGCTATTCCACTTGTGAGGCCCTACGCTATTCCACTTGTGAGGCCCTAGGTTATTCCACTTGTGAGGCCCTACGCTATTCCACTTGTGAGGCCCTAGGTTATTCCACTTGTGAGGTCCTACGCTATTCCACTTGTGAGGCCCTACGCTATTCCACTTGTGAGGCCCTAGGTTATTCCACTTGTGAGGCCCTACGCTATTCCACTTGTGAGGCCCTAGGTTATTCCACTTGTGAGGCCCTACGCTATTCCACTTGTGAGGTTCTAGGTTATTCCACTTGTGAGGCCCTACGCTATTCCACTTGTGAGCCCCGCTCCAAATTCCACATTCCCACGAATAGTAGAAAATGGAAAACTGTTAAATTAAACAATTTGAGTAAAACCGGGGATGATAACGGGTGTTTAAAATTACTAAAGGGTTGTTTAGAGTTTAGAATGCGTTATGACAGCCTGTGTAAGAAAGGCCTACGACGGTGTCAAAAATATTATGCACTTTGGCTGTAGTCTCCCTAGATTTTAAGGCCCTGCTAAGCATATAGGCAAATCCAAAACTGACAGAATGGGGTTGTCAGTTATCAAGAATTAAGTCAAAAACTACTGACAGAAAACAGCTTTTATATGTATAATGTAAATGCATTGGTAATGATTTACTTGAGAAATTCTATGACAATTAAAAATAATGTGATTGTCAGTGGTTAGGAATAAACATATGCATTACTAACAGAAAACGGCTTTTATATGTATAATGTAAATGCATTGGTCTGAGGGTGATGTTGTCGGGAGTTCTAAATTCTTGGTAGGGCCACCTTTGGCAGCAAGTTCGAAGACGAAGATCCGGCCTAAGCACGACCAACCCCAAAGAGCATAAAGGTGAACAAGCGGATGACGATTACAACAGATCTCAACGTTTGAACCAGTGGATGAAGAGGGCTACGCAAAACGGACATGCTACAGAAAATCCGTTGCAGTTTTATAACTGGATTTTGCATGTCTCATTTCACGTGTGCCGCAGAGAAAGGTCATAAAATCAAAGGTGTGGGTTACTTACTGGCAAGTTGAGTTCCACCTCAAACAGATTCACGCCATCGGCATTTTCTTCTACTCTGATTTTCTTTCACCTCCAACCAACTCTTGCAAAGCCAAACGGCGTTTGGGAATGGATGATGGGAGTAGGTTTTGGTGAAACTGGAAGCTTCTAGTCCTGAACCTGCGCGTTGGCGGCTAATTTAGTCCTCAATGCCATCATCATAAAGGAAGCGATCAGCAGAGAAATTAAATTCTTGGATACGAGATAAAGCCGACGATGACATGAATGCATTGCTAATGATTTACTTCAGAAATTCTATGACAATAATAAAAGAATATGAGTGTCAGTGATTAGGAATTAAACTAAGCGTTACTGACAAAAAACGGCTATTATATATATATATATATATATATATATATATATATATATATATATATATATATATTTATATATATATAATTAAAAAAGAAAGAACAGTGTTCTTATAGATATTTTTATTCGGCTTTGGCTTCCATTTTCTAAACATAGTTATCACTGTATAGCGATAAAGCCATATTTTAAATCAATTAATATATATATATATATATATATATATATATATATATATATATATATATATATATATATATATATATATATATATATATATATATATATATTGCCATCGGTGTGTTGTGATGGCAATGGCTCGGAATAAGAAATCGGAGACTCGAGTTCGAATTCCAGTCAGGTTCGTTACATTCACTTACGCACTTTGGGAAAGGTATGAATCCCCCCGCCCCAACCCATGAATAGAATGGCAGGACAAACTGGGTTCTCTAGCCTTAGTTGACAACCAGTCTACCGTAGAAAGAAACGACCGGCTACTGCGAAAATCTTCTGCCTAGTGAGTCATGAATTGAAAGAGACATGGTCGCCCAAACGTCTACCAAGTATGACACTTAATTAGCTGACTGAAGTAATTTTTGATGTTTTACCACACCTCTTTGTCCTTGTTCTGTCAGCAATTCACACAAACATGTTACGTTTCTCCCTGTCTGCACATGCTTGTCTTTCCTTCAATATGTCTTTTGGGTGTTATGTTTTCCCAGTCCTATTTCCTCATTATGATGTCCCAGAAATTTCAGCACCATTTAAGTTTTTTTGCAGTTCCTATTTTCCTTAAAACTTCCTCATTGCTCACATGACTAGTCCATGATATTCTTAGCATTCACTAGTAGAGCCACATCTCCGTCGCTTCAAGTCTTTTCTTCATCTGTGAAGAGATCGTCCAGCATCCACTTCCATTCAGGAGATTAAATAACACACAGCGGTTCAGCACTTTCTTTATTTGTAACGAATTTTTCATATCTCTTAATAGTCTGTTTAGTTTCTGGAAGAACTCTTTCTCTAATTTGTTCGCCTTCGGATTTCTGCGTCACATTTCCGCTTGTCTATTAATAGCATTGCATTTAAGTTATCCATATAATAAACTGGCCTAATAGGATTATTGTGTGTATAATGCAAATGTATTGTTAATGATTTTACTCGAGAAATGCATTAAAAACCAGGAAGAAAGAGGTTGACAATCAAAGAATTACTAATAAAACTGATCTCTTATTATTACTTGGGCTATAGTCAAACCCTATCATATTTCTTTTTAATCATCTCACTCTATTCAAGACAGTAGAGGCACTAAGACACTAGGGGTTGCTGAGTGCGAAACAATAAGAAAAAAAGAGAAACATTATTAAGAAGAGAGAACAACAGAAGAGTAATCAGGAGGACAGTAGATAGCGGTTGATATTAAATTTTTGAAAATCGAAGTTGGCTAGAAAACATGGAGTCAGAAGGGAGTTCCACAAGCGATAAGTGCGAGAAAAAAAAATTATCATAGAAATTACTTTTACATTTAGCCAAATTAGTTGTAAATTGGTTAGACTTTGCCGCCGATCTACTACTTCACTTAAATTCATAAAGCCTAGATATCATAGCGAAGAGCTCATCCGAACAATTACCATGAAAATATTTATAGAAAAGGCGCAGGGAAGGTAGATTACTGTGGTGGGAAAGTGACTGAAGCCGAGGCGCCAAGTCAGGACCAATAATATTATTGATTCTTCTTTGGATTTTATCAGGAATCTCTAGATATGCAGCAGGATCACAGGACCCTATTCAAGGCATGGACGAATGGAAAACTTATAAATATGTAAGATAGATTCAGGAGAGAAAATATATCTAGCACGACACAGTGAACCAACTTTCTTGGCAGCTGACTTAGCAAACCGAAATAACAAACCTGGTCTCGTGTTCCTCTCGAGATTCTTGACGAAATCAAAAGGGAATGTAATGTTATCGGCCCTGACCTGGCATCTCGACATCAGTCACTTTCCCACCGGCATGACGTATCTTCCCTCTGCCTTTTCTGTTAGTATTTTCAGGGCAATTGTTCCAATAAGCTCTCCTCCTTAGTACCTCGAGCGCATGAATTTTAGTGTCGTACTAGGTTAGCAACTAGGTGTCATTGTTTTACTGTTGAAATAGCTAAATGTAACGGCAAGTCCTATTCTAATAGTTCCTCGCACTTCTCGCTTGTGGAACTCTCTTCCAGTTTCTTGCTTCCCTGCCACCTACGATCTTCAAATTTAAATCCAACGCCAATGGCCATCTTCTATCGTCCTGAAGTCTGTTTTGCTAATACCTTTTCTCCCCACTAAAGTATTTTCATTCTCTTTCACTCTCTGTACAATAACTACCATAGTGTCTTAGTGGCATTATTGCCTTGTTTGTGGTGAAATGATTAAAAAAATAATATAAAAAACGTAGATCTGAAAATGAAAGGGTGATTCTAGATTGCATCAATGTTTATATCAGTCTCTGTGTGTTTGTTTATGCGTTATTGCCCCCACATAATTAGTAAGCCATGAAAGCTTTTGTGCTAATCCATCTACCGTATATGTAATTAGAAACCACATAAAGAGTATAAAAATATATGAGAGAGTTCTGAAATATGCTCTTCCTCGACCCCAAAAAGAACAAAAAAAACATGATAGTTGGTCATTTGGTTGTATTGGTCAGAAGTGGGTCGAACCGAGACCTGGACAAACACACACACAGGCGCCCGTGCACACTCATACTGAATTATGTAACCTCAAATGGGATCAAAACGTTTTCAACAAACAAGTTTCAGTTCTAAGTAAGATAATAAAACGAAATGTTAAGAAAATAAATTTTATTCAAGGTACACGTCGCCGTCGTTGCCGTGAGAGCGGTATGTGGCAGCCATCTTACAAAACAATAAATAATTTACCCGATTTACTTAACTGGAATGTCTCTTTTGCTATCTTTTAAATCAGCAAACAAAACCAATGTGGCCTGTTTTGTGGATGACATAACTGTGTATTTCTTACTAGTGTTGCATACAGATTTTATAATATTTGTTTTCCAATAAAGATAAACAGTTACTTTTTTATCGTACGATTATTACCAATTGTTCATGAAGTATTTTTTTTTTTTTAAGCGTATCACCCCAAGCAAGGCTGGAGGCCACTATCACGCATGGGGTTATAGAAGGGTTGGAGGAAGAGCAGATAGGAGTGGTAAAGGAGAGGATGTGGAGAAAGAGAAAGACAGTGGATCGATCAAGGCAAGGGGGTTACAGAAGATTTGGAGCGAGAGCAGATAGGAATGAAAGGTGAAAGGATGTGGAGAAGGGAAGTGGATAGATCAAGGCAACTGGAGATGTCGATTGACGTTACACTTAAATAGTTGGAGATTGTATTTGTCAGGGAAACAGTAATAGGGAAGGGAGTTCCACAGGCGAGATGTGCGAGACATGAAGCTAGAAGAGACGTCTACATCTAACAGTTACAACGGTGAAGGGGTGGGAACGGGATGCCAGCCTCGTAGGACGTTTAAATTCATGAGGCCTAGGGACAAGTGAAAGCAGCTCCTCGGAGCAATTACCGTGAAAGTATTTGTAAAAAAGACAGAGCGAGGCAACGTCGCGTCTGTGAGAGAGCGACTGCAGACGAGATGACAGATCAGGGCCAATCACATTGCATATCCGTCTCTGGATCTTATCAAGAACCCTGAGGCAAACAGCAGGGGCTCCAGACTATATATGGCAGCAATACTCCATGCAAGGGCGAAATGATAAAATATGTGAGAGTTAGTGTACTGATATTATTGTGGACGTTTGTGAATGTTTTCTTCAAAAGTAGTTGGTTATTGGGATGATAATATTAGTCGTTTCCGTATAAGGAAACATTCACCATACATTGACCGAGCAACAGTTACGATTTTCTTCACTCCATGACCATCGGGATGGGATCAAAGTGTAGAATCTGCCTTTGGACAGACAAACTACATTTGATCTCTCAATTGTCTTCGGACAGACCGCAGCTCACGTTTATCTCTATCTCTGAGCAGAGCGCAACTGAAAATATTACTGAAAGGTGGCTGGATCCGTGGAACAGCTGTCCGCGGCATTAATGAGGGTGGTTCGGTCGTAATACCAGCGAAACCGACAGTTACCGGGGCTCTGCTATATTTGGACTTGGCCCGGGTGCACGTACTCAGGCTCTCCACATTAAACTGACCATGTGTCACATCCTGCCAGCGTGGGGCGATTAAGGGTAGTATCTGTTCTCCCCATCCGTATTGGTAATATAAATTGTTTTCTTATAAGGAAACATTCGGTATTCATTGACCAAGCAGCCAGTGAAAAAAGCGACTGTGCTTTCAGCAGACTATTCATCAGATGTTTATTCTGAGATTAGCTATGTTTGGGGGTTAAATATTTAGCTCTAAACCAGAGTACTTTAAGAACATTTCCTGATATCATTAGGTATTAGGAAAAGTTAACAAGCTCAGAAAGGCAATACGAAGTCGACATTGATAAACAGATATCGAAACAATTGACAGTGAATATAAAATAAAAAGCTCCAAAGCTGGACAACGGACGGTAACCTAGTGGATATAGGAGTTGGTTATAAAACGTGTTTGTTGTTGTTTTTAATCATTTCACCCCAAGCAAGGCAATAAATCTACTATGACACAAAGGTTACTAGGTGTGAAAGAATAAGAGAAAAAGAAAAACATAATTATGGAGTGAGAATAATAAAAGAACAGAAGTCACGTAGACAAAAGATAACGATTGACATTGCCTTTAAATGTTTGAAGATCAAAGTTCCACAGGCGAGTAGTGTGAAAGAAGAAACTGTTAGCATAGAACTTACGATTTCTTCTCTCGCATTTTTCGATTACTTTATATCTAGCCATTTCAACTGTAAAACGATGAGATCTATCTGCCAACTCAGTACTGCGCTTAAATTCATAAAGTCAGGGTAAAATAAGAAGAAAGTGATATTTATTTCTGTATTAAAAAATAGAAAATGTGGCACAAGGCCAAAAAATGAGGATTGGGGAAAAGGACGGTCTTCTCTTGTCTTAACTTTAAACTTAGCTAGCCACAAACACTGATCCAAACATAAAAACAATATTCCTAACACCAAAACAACGCATTCTTACTTAACTTTCTTACTACATCCACCATAATACCTCATTGTCTCTATGAAAATCCTAACTAGTCCCCATATGTACAAATATACCAAATAGAGGAAAGTTCATCAGAACAATTACGATGAAAGTATTTATAAAAAAGGTAGAGGGGAGCTACGTTACGACACCGGGAAAGAGACTGGAGCCAAGATGCCAGGTCCGGACCAATAATATTGCAGATTCTTTGGATTTTATGAAGAATCTCTAAATATATAGGAGGAACACCAGACTATATGTGGTAGTAATATTCAAAGCCAGGATGAATGGTAGACATGTAAATATGCAACGTATAAATATGCTGAACACCGTTGATCGTAAGGGAAAGCCTTACCATGAAAGTATTTATAAAAATGTACTGAGTAGCTACATTACGTTTTTCGACACGAGTATAGTTACCTATATATATATATATATATATATATATATATATATATATATATATATATATATATAGGTAACTATACTCGTGTCGAAAAACGTAATGTAGCTATATATATATATATATATATATATATATATATATATATATATATATATATATATATATATATGCATGTGTGTCGCGTAAGATGAATTTTCTTTTAGAAATATTATAAAGAAACAACCTCAGTCGACCAGAACAAGAAAATTCAATTATCTACTATAAAATATTTAAAACAGCTACCCTTATCATCAGCAATAACAGCACACCTGCAAGATCTAAATTACAGAGGATCAATATTATTTATGAATTCACACGCCCCTTAAGGAACTGCATTCATGATCAAAACAAAATTTATGAATAATTATATTGGACATACAACTACATGTTTATCGAGAAGACTCACGTTACACCTCTCTAACGATAGCACAATTAGGATTCCTTTAAACACACAGAGAAACATACCAAATTCCATCCGCAACATACTTGTAGAAAATACAAGGATAATAACCTCATCCACATGTAAAAAAGACAAGAAATAATGGAAGCACAAATAATAAAAAAGAAAAGAAAAAGCCAAAACTCAATAACATCAAATATGAACACGGTAGTAATGTGCTGACCGTTTTTGGAAAATAAAAAAAAAACATTCCTATAACACTAGATACATACATAAAAAATCCAAATATTCAGTTAAAAATAAAAATCCTCCTTGATAATGGCTAAAAGAATAACCAGAAGCGTTCAGATATAGAGAACATTTGGACACTTTTGAACACTTTATGTCCAGAAAACAAGAAGATTAAATAAAAAACTTATTCACAGTGCTTTTTCAATTCAGTTTAATGAAACTAAAAGAGGGATTGCTTCGCAAATACACAAGGTATATATATATATATATATATATATATATATTTTTTTTTTTTTTCAAAACACGGTCAAGATATGTGTGTGTGTGTGTGTGTGTGTGTGTGTGTGTGTGTGTGTGTGTGTGTGTGTGTGTGTGTGTGTAGGGGGATTTATATATCAAAACAATATTAGGAAAATTAATGACAAAATGGAAAAAGTTTTTCGTCCCTAAACACTTCGTCAGACTAAAGTTAAGTTTACGTTGAAGTAACGATACCATCACACGAAGATGAAAGGAAGCTAAAAAAAATTATTTTTAGATTTAATTTTTTTAATATGTGTTTGGGTATAGAGTCTACCTAATTTTATTTAGTTTCTTTTCGCTCATGTTTTTTTCTATCTCTTCTGTTATTATGTTATCCGACATTAGGATAACAGACACTACAAGCAAGCATCTGATGTCATCAATGCTATGGAACAGTTGGTTGAAGTGTGCAGTGACAGGGAAATTTTGGTTGTTGTCTTTGTTGCATAGCATTGATGACATCAGATGTGTGCTTTTAGCATCTTCATATATAAAAGCAGACAAAAAAGACGAAGATCGGAGTTAAAATACATTTTCAAAATAGAATTACATATTAAAGGATTTGGGTTTACTCTGAGAATATAGTTCTCATAGGGCACCCTCTAACCATCAACAACAACATTCTCTGGAATGGGGAGTTCCACTTAGTTTATTTCTCGTCTTGTTGAAAAAAGATACAGACGTGTCCGAAATTTCCGACTTTAAAATCTTTCTCTTCGAACTCCTATTTAGTCAAAAGGCCTAATAATATATAATAAATATCATCAATTTTATTGCCAATGTTGTTATCATTTTGTTGTTTTTATTCCACAAATTTCATTAACCGGCCTTTTAAATCCACATATTATAAGAAACACACGTGGAGCATCTTTCGTTTTAATTATATATATATATATATATATATATATATATATATATATATATATATATATATATATATATATATATAAGACATTTTTTATGTTTATACGTTCTTTTTATAGATCAGTAAATTCTCTGTTTATAATAAACAGTATTAACAACATTTACTGGCCTGAATGTCCGAGAAATTTTCATAGAAAATATGCGTTCTCCGACAGGAATCTAACCTGTATCCTATACGGAACCGCCATATAGCCTGACGTGCCTTAACTGATTGGGCCACAGAGAAGCGTTCGGTTAGCAAGGTCGATTTTACTGTTTTTAAACACAATTCTCCATTATTTTCTCTCATTCATTCATATCTGCTCAATGCGTATCCAAATGTAAACAAATGACGTCATACATTATGAAATGGACAAAGTCCGACAATTAAGACATTTTTTTTATGTTTATACATTCTTTTTATAGATACAAATATTTAAGTAAATGCTCTGTTTATAATAAACAGTATTAACAACATTCACCGGCCTGAATGTCCGAAAAATTTTTAATTATTATAACAGTCACACTCAAAAAACGCTCCGATCTTATTCAAAAAAGTAGCGTCACACATGCGTAGTGGGGCCATTGCAAATGACCGCTCCTCGCGACGTCGGCCGTGTTGGATTTACACGCCAAACAGATGTGCGCTTTGCCTGGCGTGGCAAGTGTATTCTCCCACTACAAAAACTTTTTACTACAATTAAAAATATTTTTTGTGTCTGTCTAAATCTTCTTTTTTTTTTAAGTATGGTGTTTCTAAATGTGACATTCTGACAACATCATTGTTAGAAGGTCATGATTTTCA
Source organism: Acanthosepion esculentum (assembly GCA_964036315.1). Lineage (NCBI taxonomy): Eukaryota > Metazoa > Mollusca > Cephalopoda > Sepiida > Sepiidae > Acanthosepion > Acanthosepion esculentum. The sequence goes on from OZ038504.1 coordinate 17,717,055, forward strand.
AAGGTTGTCCCCCTTACGCTCATAAACCTTTTAGTTTTACTTAGTTAAAAATAATTTGTTTTTATTTAATTTTTTAAAGTTTCTTTATTCTTTTTGTGAGTTATATTTTGATAAAAAAAATCGTTTGAAAGGTAACCATTTATTTCATTTTAAACCTAATGTTTAGTTTAATTATTTTATACCTTATTTCATTTACATTTGAAATTAGTTTCCTTTTCTCGTTTTATTTTTAATTATGGTAGTACCTACCACTAATTCTCGATACCTAAGTTTTAAAAAATTATTTAAAAAACAAAAATGAAAAAGCTTTCTTGAAGTTTTCATTTTAGCTTTAATTGAAAGCTAGATGATTAAAAAATAAATTTTTACTATTTCCATTAAGGAAAATACTCTGTATTTCAAACAGAAATTATATATTGATTATAATGTTTTTTAAATTTCTTTTTTTTTTTTATCGGTAAAAAGCGATAAAAAATTTTGCCAATTTTTGTAAACAAAAGTTAATTTTGGTTTTTAAAAATTTTGTAAAATACAATATATTTTTCTAAAAAGTTGAGAAAAATTAGCAAATTTAAAGTTAAATTAATCTGACTTGAAACAAAAAAATAATTAAATAAAATATGTACACCGCTAACGCAAAATAAAATAACTAAAATTTCGAACTGGTGGAAAGGATTAAAAAATTAGAGTTAACTCAATAATTTATGAAATGTTATTAATTTAAGAAAATTTTACATAGGTACCTCCACTAATTTTCGATGCCTAAGGTTTAGAATAATTTTTATAAATGAAAAAGCTTTCTTCAAGTTTTCATTTTAGCTTTAATTGAAAGCAAAGGGATTAAATTTACTATTTCCAGTAAGCAAAATACTCTGGGGTATTTCAAACAGAAATTTTATTGATTGGAATAGATTTTTTAATTTTTCTAAAATAGCTGATTAGCGTTTTTTTTTAGTCGTCTTTCATCGCAATGTATAATTTCAAACATGGTCATGTTACATAAGATTTTATATAGATAAAAAATTATTTTTTTTAAAAAAGCAAAATTATTTTTAAAAAGGCGCTAAACTATTCGTAAATATTACGTCGACTGCTGACGAAAAAAAAGAAGAAGATTTTTAACTAAAATTTCGAACGTGCTAGAAAGGATTAAAAAAAATCTAATAAAATCAAAAAATACTTCGGTCTTTCTTTTTGATAATAACATAAACATTTTGACGATAAAACTTTGTTTTTATTAAGTTTGGGGCTATGCTCAGTGGCCAATCCCACACCGAATTTTGGCTGGCTCCTCGGTTGCCCCCCCCTTCTAACTTCTGTAGAGGAAAATATCAGAGCAGACAAATTACACTGTTCTGTTAGTATTGACGTTAGTATTAACCCTTTGATTTTGTTTTGAAGTTAACCTCTCTTGTGGTCAAACAGTTTGCGAGTGGAAAAGAGGGCAAGAATAGATTAGAACTCCACTACTAGTTATTCTGTTTAATTTAGTGAAGTAACATACTTATACTAAAACTCATTCATAAGTTGTGTATACGAGTGGAGTAGTATGAAACTAAAGACGCTGCTTGAATTCCACCCCTTCTCCGCAGAAAAATCTCGGCCACCAGATGCCCAACTTTCAGAGTTCCAGAATCGCCACTGGCTATGCCGTTTTTCATCGAAAAAGTGGAGGTACCTAATTTAATGTGAGTTATTTTATTTATAGCTTCAACTGAAATCTTAACATTGTTTTCACACTAAAAGTATCACTGCAAATAAACTCGTCGTTGTTGTCTGCAGATGAAAATGTATCGGAAAATGCGAAAGCACTATATAACCTGAAGTCGGTGTTATTATACAAAGTGCCATCGACGAATTGTAATTGGCAGTCAATACGTTAAAGAGTTTTGGAGTGGAATAATTATTGTCAGAGGCGAGTGTGTTGTTATTTCTTTGGGGCCCGTTCTCCAGTCTTTATTCTATTGAAATCTTTGTATCCTTCGGCCGTGCTTAGGCGTTTCTCACATTCCGGCAATAATGAAATATAACGAATGTTTTGAAAGAGATAAACGAATTCAAATATGCATTCAAGAAAGACACCAGAATTCGTCAAGCAAACAAAAGTCGTCTACAATCGAGTTGGTCATTGAAACGATGTAATGAATACCCTGCTGCCCGTTACTAAAAATTGTAAACATCATTTTATTTTTATAGGTTCTTGTCGTCGTGAGAAAAAAAAGTTGCTTTTAAAAAAGCAACTATGAAAAACATGATTGTAAATCATGTTTTTATTTCTTTTTTTAAAAAATCTGTAAGTCTGCAAATAATCTGTTAGTAGACTATATGTAAACAAAGTCTGTCCAAGAATTATCTAGCAGTTTAATATTAACGAAAAAAACCTTCCTATGAAAATGGCGCCCTAGTCTCCATTAGAATATTCCCTTTGGGGGCCACATACTTATTCCAATACCCCTCTTACTTTTCAAATCTGTCGGCAAAGTTCTATTTCGGGAATCGCCATCAGCTGTCTCGTCGCGTTCTCTGTCTAGTCAATGTCGATGAGATTAGCTTTAACCAGAATATTAGAATCTTATAAATTTGTAACCCTTACCATTGCTCCACCTGTCACTCCAGAAGGTCTTCTGTTTGTATATGAAACGAGATTGTATCCATTGTCGACTTCCTAGGCCTGTCTCGTAGCTTAGATCACATGGTATTCCCTAGCAGTCACCCATATGAGTACGGTCAAGTTCCACATTGTTTAACACATTGATTACCAACCACGAGATAACTCGTGATTAGCAGTTTTTTTTTTATTATGAAGCCGATTATAAGTTTGGCATTTTCCGAAAAATTTTTATCTGTCGAGTTTATTCGCAGTGATACTTTAAAGTGTGAAAGCAATGTTATGACTCGTTGAAGTTGTTGCGGCCTTCAACACTCTCATGAGATTTTTATGTCCCTGGTACATTTAACCTGCAAACAATTTTTGGTAGACTCGTGTGAGTCCAAGGGAAAAATAAGACATAAAAATATTAACAAATATATTGATAGCACATTTTACAAAAGGAGAAATTAAATGCGAAGAGTTTAAAGCAACCTTCAGTGTCTGTAATTAAGGTACTTACATAACTGTGAAACCGAAAAGAATACATCTTTTCTCTATGAAAAGTCACCGAGAAGAAGATCGATTCTCTCAAATATCGCATCGCTTGTAATTATCGTCAAAGGCGGTAATTCAAAATGTCACGGTCTGTGATTATCACCAGGTGGCGGTAATCCAACAAAGCTATAAATAAATTAACTCATATTTTTTTTATTGCCTAAATTGGCTATTATGAATTGGTGTTTGAATTCAGATTTTGTAATTGACCTCTGGCAATCTATGTTTTTGAAAGGATTAACTTTTGGTGCCAAATTAATTATGCTCTTATCTCGATTTGATATGGCGTTTATATTATGAACAGGAACCCTCTTCTAAAAACATCATTAAAAAAATATGAATATTTTTCGCTTCTGATAAATGTTATGGTTTGAGGAATAGCAAATTAATGCTAATCTAAAAAAATTATCCAACACAAAATAAATTTCACTATTTTTTTGGTGGACCACTAAATTTAAATAATTCCCAATTTTCAACTGGAATCGAAACTTATCTCTCTTATAAACTGCATTGGTTTGCGTCTTTATTATGTTCTGCTCCAGGGGACCGTTTTCCGAGGGAACGTCGCTCTCATCCTTAAAGCGAAAGGTTCAGAGTTGGTGTTTAGTACATGAAGCGTCTTAATAGGGTAGTGCCAGGAAAGCATAGGCTAAACCTCAGTGGGGCAACACTTTGCCCCTTCTTGGACTCACGATTTTCACTGTCATAAAGTGGAGTGATTGATATTGAATCAAACGTTAGGTCTGCTACGAGGAAAGTTGGTTCACTATGTTGTACCAGATAATTCTTCTCAGAATTCATCTAACACATTCATAAATTTACCATTCATCTTGTGCATTGAATATTGCTGCCATATCTGATCTGGTGCTTCTAATATATATCTCGAGATTCTTGACAATATTCAAAGTAGGATCTGTAATAAAATCAATCCAAACCTGGCATCTCGACCAGTCTCTTTCTCACTGGCATGACTGACTTCTCTCTGTCTTTTCTACAAATATTTTTATGGCAATTGTTTGGATGAGCTTTTCTCCTTGGTGGCTCGACTGCATAAAATTAACCGCGCTACTAGATTGGCAACTAGCTAGATGCAACTGTCACTTCTATTCTGATAGTTTCATGTCTCGCACTTCTTACCTGTGAAACTCATTTCAGGTTTCTTGCTTCCCTGCCATGTACAATCTACAAAAATTTAACTGTGACGTTAGTTGCATCTGCTGTCTTCCTGAAGCCTGTTCCTTTATTCGAACTCCTTCCTAACATCTCATTCTTTTTCACTTTCATTCTTTTTCACTTGAGCCCTAGTGGCATTGCTTGGAGTTAAATGTTTATTTGTTTGTTTAGTGGCATGTCAACTCCTTATGGGTCATTTAATGCCAAAATTTCAAATGGACGCCATGCAAGGCACCAAACCCGTTCAACAATATCTAAATTGCCATCTGCATACTGCCCCTTTTTAAGGTTAATGGTTTTAAAAAATCTTTGAGCGAGTGAAGCCTGACGATCTTCTTTGAACATTGTGGATTGGCGCTACACATTCAACAAGATCACCATCATATTAAGCACGTATCAATTGCATGTCTTCACGGCCTTTCATTCTTTGTAACGTTTTCATAATTAATACAGTCGTTTTTTTCATTACAAGGCAAGCAATGTTTGTACAAAGAACTTATAATGTTTTGTAGATTTATATATTTTTATACTTGAATTTTTTAAAAATATAACTTGAAAAAGATAAACATTCTGTTGAAATATTGCTTAACTTTGTCAAACACTGCTTTTTTGTTTCTTTTTCATTTCTTAAATCGTGCTCCTACATGTAATAATAATAAGAAAAAACCCTTCAAGCCTTGGGTGGCAACGAGCGTAAGAGAATGAAAATTCCAAATTTCAAATCGTTGTGAAGACAACGAGAAACCACTTCACAATCTTTTTTTTCCAAGAAGTCATTCACGAATATTATTATTATTATTATTATTATTATTATTATTATTATTATTATTTATTTCCTTTGATATCTGCCGTTTACACATTTCTTTCCGGGTCCCGCCTAGGGACCTAAGGTTAGAAATGGTATCATGACACTTTCCACTGTAAAAAAAAATATTACATAGATAAAGCCCTTCGTAAAGTGTGGGCTGTACTTGTCAGAATAATCTTTTCTATCTCTTTGAGGCATGGACTTCCAGGGATCCCTTCAATTAGTCTACTGGAATCTTTTCCAACCAACCCTAAGGCTCCAACTACAACAGGGATTGTTGATGTTCCCATGTGCCACATTTTTGAGATTTCTATTTCAAGGTCATTGTATTTTGACAGCTTTTCGAATATCTTCAAAGATACATTGCAGTCTGCAGGGACTGCCATATCAATAAGGAAGCATTTTTTTGTTTGTGGTCTTTAATAACAATGTCTGGGCGGTTGGCTTTGATTGTTCTGTCAGTGTGTATTGTGTAGTCCCATAGAATTGTAACAGGTCCTATCTCCGTAACCGGGTCTGGGTGGTGTTCGTACCAGTTTCTTTCAGTTTCCTTCCCGTAGGAGTTGCAGATTTTCCAGTGCAGATATTGGCCCACTCTGTCATGCCGTTTTTATATTCAGTGGGTGCCAATAACGTGCAACCTGATACGAGATGATCAATGGTTTCTGGATATTTATCACAGAATCTGCATTTTGGGCTAACAGAGTAATTTAGTATATGTGCTTGATAATTCCTAGTTAACAAGCATTGGTCCTGTGCAGCAAGGATAAAACCTTCAGTTTCAGCTTTCAACCCAGCACTACGTAGCCACTGATGGGTACGTTTTTTTTCTACGTCAGCTTGTTTGGTACGAGCAGAGTATTGGTCATGAAGCGGTTTATCTTGCCATTGTTTCTGTAACTTATCGGTTGCATCTGTCTTTGCTTTCTTTTTTAAGTATTTTGCAGCTTCAGCCGGTTTACCGTGTTGTAATTGTATTTCTATTATTATTATTATTATTATTATTATTATTATACACAGATAAATCCCATCGTAATGCGTGAGCTGTATTTGTGATTAACTTTTTATGTATTTCTTTAAGGCATAGGCTACCAGGAATCCATTATTATTATTATTATTATTATTATTATTATTATTATTATTTTTATCATTATTATTATTTGTATTATTATTATTACTTATTATTATTGTTATTATTATTATTGTTATTCATGATTATTATTATTGTTTGTTATTATTATTATTATTATTATTGCAACAACAATAACAATCATGCCAAATATAGGAATAGAAATTGAAAAGCGATAGCATAGTAAATGAATTTTTAAACCATTAATGAATTTAATGAGATTTTTTCTGGCTGTTGTTATCATGACGAAATATTAAATTAAGATACCGTAATTGATACGCCGTAATCAAAGCAAAGAGAAAATTAATTTCTACCTTTATATAACAAAAATAACTATTATTTATAGGCGGGGGCAATTAGGGTCCAAGGACTTCATAAAAAGGTCGCGTGAACTCCCATTGTACGTAGTTGGTATTTACGAAAATTTGTTTAGCACGACGCACAGGGTCTTGATAAAAGTAAATAAAGGTAGGAAGAAAGAGTTGTGCCAATCTTTCAACTGGAAACATTCTGTTTCCATTAAATGCCAGTATTAGAAATCTTACCTTGCTAAGCTTTGCATTATTTTAACCTGTCCTTTAACTAAACTGACGTTAAACCGTCAAAAAGCCTTTATAGATAAACACCCCCAAAGAATCGGAAAAGAAGCGAAAAGTTCTACGAGTCTAACTTGCTATCAAAGATGCTCGTAAAGATTCTAATTAAGCTGATTTTGGCCTGCTTAGGGGCAACAGGATTTTCAGAAACTAAACATTTTATCCTTCCTTTGGCTAATGCTTTTTCATACTCAAGAAGCAAGAGGGAGACATTTCATCACCGCCCACTCAACACCGGGCAACTTATCTCTGTGACAAATCACTACCCGCCTAATCAGCACGAAGATACCTCAACGACATGTAAACTATGAATATTTTTCGTCGACTTCTTAAAAAAATAAAAGTAATTTATTAAGGATCTTTTTTAATATATGACTCTATTCACTCAAAGAATAATTACGCGAAATATTTTTGAAGAAATCATGTTATTCATAAAAAAATATATTTTTTAATTAAATTTTGTTTAAATTTAAACATTTTCAACAAAGAACACCATATTAAAATTTTAAAAAAATATGTTTAACTGTTTCCCCTGACTTTTTCGCAAATCTATTCAAGATAAAGTAATTTAAATAAACTTACTAATTTAACAGTTGCTAAAATGAAGAAAAAACGTATTTTAATAATTGTTCACACTGAAAAATGGCATTAAACTTTACTTATTTTTTTTTTATTCTTCAACTGATTCTTTGACTTTATTTAATAAAAAAATCTTGTTACGAACTGTAACGGAATGAATTTCAAAATTGCATTGAAAAATTAAAAGTATTTTTTTTTTAATAAATATTAAGTTTTTTCCGGTCCAACCTGAAAAAAAATGTGTTTTATTAAATTTCCAAAAGTATCTTTTTAGTTTTATTGAATTCATTTTGGTATGGTTGGGAAAATTTTTTTTCGTATGTTCCGCTTGATATTGCATAAATTCTTTACTGAATTAACGAATACAGGTTAGAAAAAAGTCTCATGTCAAAAAGATTCAGGACAAAGTCACAGTAAAAAAAATCACAGTAAAAAAAAGTCGCAGGAAAAAAAATCACTGAAAAAAAAGAAACATGACAAAGTTAGCATACAGCTGACAAAAATCCAATGGACAACACCTGGCGGGCAAAATCCCAGCCTCTTATCCCAAAAGTTAACAAAACCCCAGTTACATAAATAAATTGCAAAGTCAGGCAACTTTTAATTCAAATTTTAATGTCAAATTGAGATTTTCTTCACATAAAGCCAAGTCTTATGGGATACTAGGACTCGCTAACTATGAAATATATCGAATATGTGACCGTAGTATTGTTAGAAAACGGTTTTTATAGGTTGGATCGATTTACTATGAATTTCTGTTGCATAAACCCGACAGAAATAAATGACTTTATTGCAGGTCACCATAAATTAAATGTCTTTTTTCTGTGACTATTTCCCAGCTAATATTGTGGCTTATTCTAGCCAAAATTGTGACTTTTTTCCTAACCAAAATTCTGAAGTTTTTTCCAGTGACTTTATCATTGCCCATGGAAGTAACAGCTTCAGGGATTTTTCTTTCTAACTGTTAAAGAAAAAAAACAAATCGCGAACCCGCGCCAAATTAAAAAGTACACATGCGATATTGAAAAGATGGAGGGAAGGGACGAGACAGACACCCAAAAATATTTCCACACAGTTTTCTAATAAAATAACCTATTCAGTATATAATTAATGAACAGGTACTGAAAATTACATTTAAGTTGAATACTTCCCCGATTTAGGGCATTTGTTTAATAGCGACTTTTTTTTTTTTTTGCTTTCATTTCGGAAAAAAAGCGCTTCCATTTTGGTGATATCTAATGAATACCCACACACAAATCTCTATTTATGAACCATAAAGAATGAACTGACACGGAGACACACATACATTATGATGAGTAGTAACTCCGGAACAAAGCTTAGACTTTCTTAAACTATAGCTTCGAATCAGATCAAACGAAAAATGCTAGGCTAGTTCAGTATTAACTAAAAACAGAGAAAAAAAAATCAAAAGTATTATCTCCCCACCGTACGAATATTTTCAAAAGTTTTCCTATACCTGAAAGCCGACACAGAAATTTCACTTCTTTTTTCTTTTTTTTTTCATTTTAAAAGCGACCAAAGGAACGTATCATCGGTACTTTGATCCTTCTTATAAAATGGAGCGGCTCTTCCTCCGGCTGCTTGCGATAAAATAGAGTTCTCCACTCCCTGATTCCGGCAAAGAGGAGCGTATATCAGGAGCGCTCTTTCGGAAGGGTTTTCTGAAAGCCCTGGTCATTTTTTTAATGACAGTTCCAAGATGTACGTCATTTAGAATGGTCAGAACGAACTTAGGGATGAACAAACGGAAGAAAAGAAAAGAAAAAAAAAGAACAATCAACGGAAATATACCAAGAAACGGAAATACCATCTTGTGGCCGATGCGAGCGATAACAGTAATAAGTATTTGCCTGGCTATTAGAGCTGAACGTTTACTTTTTAAAACTCGCGGAAAGCTCGTGTCTAATAAGCATCCATCAACTAACAAGTATGGACCTGTCAAAAATTAGGTGATTATTTCAATATGAATAAATTATAGGTACCGCCACAGATTCGCTAAAAAATGAGCATAGATGATGAAAAAATGCCCCAAACTTAAAAAAAAGTTTTATCGTCAGAATCTTTATGTTATTATTAAGAAGAAAGACTAAAGGATTTTTAATTATTAAATTATATTTTTCAATCCTTTTTAGAACGTTCGAAATTTTGCTTAAAAGTGTTGTTTTTTTATTTTTTGCGTCACCGAGGATTTTGATGAAACTTTTAGGACTTATTCACAAATGAATGCAATTATTTTAAAAATGTTTTTTTTTTAGAAAATCTCAGTAAAATATTTTTACATCTGTAACCCCAGACTTATTTAATTTTATGAAATTTCAAGAAATTTATTTTTGTACCACTAAATGTTTATATTAGTTCTCTCCTTGGAGAATTTAAATCATCATCTTTGTTTGTAAAACCGAAAATCCTAATCTGAATCATAAAATAAAAATAGCGATTAAAATAAAAGGGATATTCACTCAAACGTTTGTACTCACTAAATATAACACACGCACACGCACACACATAGTGCACACAGTGCACACGGATTTTAAAAATCAGTGCTCCATGTAAAGGAATAGTGCTAAAATATATATTAAAACTGGTTTATATTCATTCCTTTTCCTAAGATGCTACTCTAAGTAGCACTAGCATCTTACGTTAAAGAATAAGGATATACGTATTTATATATACAGACTGATCTCTGTAATCCGTTCAGTGGTCCGGCAACATCAAATGTCCGGCACATTTTTAATCAGCCGCCATTATTTCTTTGAGCGGCTACGATGGCGTTGTTTACAACTGTCCGCAATAGCCGACAGCAGTAGAATATTTTGGTGATACCGCCTTGCTCATTTCTTATATGTAGCTGCCTATTTACCCATTCAGGATAGTATCTATTTTCTTTTTGTTTTAGGCGTTTCTTTTCATTCTTTCTTTTTTCTTTTTTTAGCAATAAGCACTTTGGAAGCATTAATAATTATTTTATTTCTTGTTTTAAACTTTGTTCTACTTTTGATAACAGCAGAATATATGGCAGGACTATGTTTACAGAGAGCGTTTTTAGGAGCAATTTTTGTCACCCAGTATTTCTGCGGTTGGAGAAGAGAGGTTATTTGTACATAAGTGAATCTAACGAATCTGACTGGAATTCGAACTCAGCTCCCCAATTTCTCATTCCTCGCCGTTATCCACTTCACCACACCGCACATCCTACAGGAGTATGTAACAAATAATATACAACAATAACAAATGAATAAGAAACTCGTGGCGTGTTGAATTAAGTATGTTGTCAGTGTTTTGAGTAATGAATGTCTTTTGTGCAAATCGCATTTTTCGGGGCCTTTTCCGTTTTCATTTTTTTTTTGTTATATAATAATGTTCACTTTGTACAAGACCCAAGAGTCACTCGATGTAGAGGGTTAGAGAGTAAGAGGTAAGGGATACAGTTTATGAGTCTATGTGGGGTATGTAACGGTTAACCCACGATTGAATAGGTTAAGATTATAGTAATCGGGGAAGCATCCTCTTAGGAGTCGGTTCCACAAAGCAGCGGTTCGCGAGAAGAAGCTGTTCGAGTGGAATACAGTTTGATTTCTTTAAGAAATTATACGTTATTATATGCTTAATCCATATAATCTATAATTTCTCAAAGAAATTAAACTGTATCCCAAATATGTGTCATGAAATTTCTTCCATCTTCATTGGTTAATTTCGTTTCGCGGCATATCAACATCTCTATGGGTTATTTAATGCTGAAATATAAATATTTTGAACAATTTTATATCTTCAACTAAATATATTTTGAACGCAAATGTATGCCTTCAACTACAGATAAAATGTATTGTTGGTCATTTTGCTATAAAATGTATTGTTGGTCATTTTGCTATCAAATGTATTGTTGGTCATTTTGCTATCAAATGTATTGTTGGTCATTTTACTATAAAATGTATTGGTCATTTTGCTTTAAAAACGTATTGTTGGTAATTTTACTATAAAAAATTATTTTCATGTTTTGTTTTCGTTTAGGGGTCCACTATTTGCCCATAGCTGGGACCCTAACAGGTGCTATCACCCTGGGTCAGGGAGGACCTGGGAACACGAGCAATTAAAAACCTCCTATAGACAGATACTAACCCCCCCCCAATCTCCCGATCAGAACTCTTGCTGCCGGATGTAGTTTATCGTCATAAACAGGACTACGAACCTCATGAACTGACGCTAGAGAATCACAAAGAATGATACTAAATAACAGAAACCACATCACTTCAGGAAATACAACAGCGGCAACAATTAAAATGGATAGCACATGTAACACGAAGAGAAAATAATGACAATCAAGATTATGACATCCCACACTACATCAAACAAAAGATTAGGAAGAAAGTACCCAGCAATACTGGAAAGAGATGATGGACTTGAGAAAATTATTTTCCTGACAAATTGTTTCAGGAGAAAGATTTTATAAATTTCAAGTGAAAATATCTCTGCTCGGTCAAAGAATATTGAGTGTTTCATTACAATTCGAGATGAGAAGAACTGATACTACACTTTGATCTCAACCCGGTGGCCAGGAAGTGAAGAAAAGGGTAACTCAAGTAGCACTGGCTGCTAGGTCAATTTGCTTATAAGAAGAGGCTAATACTACCATTACCAAACTGGAAGCTAATAATGATGAGATGAAGCCTGGTATTCTATTAGGAGGTACTATCCTATACCACCGAGAAAAGCAGGAATGGTAGCATACCTTGATACTTGTGGCATAGCCGAAGAAAGTTAAACCTTTCCTGACGATCCAACACTCCACCTTGGGATGCATGCAGGTCCAAACTAATATAATAAAAGACAAGTCATATTTATTCGTATGATTTTTTATTACTATACTTTTTTTTTTACTATTGTTCACCTAATGTAAGGCCCGAGGGGACTACTAAATGAAGTTGTTATAAGATCCTAAGAAGAGTAAGAAGTGCATCTTATGAAGATAGATAACATTGACGTTTGACTTGAAGAGGTTGATCGTAATGATCAGAGAATCATCATTTTGGGAGTCTGTTTCACAAAGTAATAGTTATTTGAAATAAGTTTTTTGAGTGGAACTTCTTCCTTATCAATGGAATACAAAGGGAATAAAGATGTCGACCCTGTGTACGTGGCCTAACCGGTACTTCTTGTGAATATCTGACTTGGTGAGTCAAAGGAATGTAGATCGTCTGGACATTTACCATGGAAACAGAGATCGGGTAACGAGAGGCTAGCAACGTTTCGTCTGTGGGTAAGGGGTAGTAACGTGGAAAATAATTCATCACCCACATGGCAGGTAGAGTGACAAATAAATGTTCAATGATCCAAAAATTATGGGCACGCTTATTAGTGCAGTATACATTAGTATGCATCTCTTAGTTTGGCACAAGGCCACAAATGTCAGAAACAAAGTCATCATAATTCTTCTTGTTCCTCCCTTATTTAGCACGACCGTTACGCACTGCCAATACTTCATAAATAGTGGAATATTCCATTTTGATCGCGTGCAAATACGGAAAAGACTTATCAAAGATGCTACTTGTCTTCAAAGAAAGAAAGAAAGAAAAAAGAAAGACGTGTTTAACGTCTCCTGTCAATACCTAATAACTAATGAACTGTTCCGTTTTGATCGAGTGGAAAGACAGAAAAGACATATCAGAGACAGTGCTTGATTTCAGTGAGAAAAAAGAAGAAAGAAAGAAAGAATGGAAGATTGAAGTGTTTAATGTCTCCTGCCAATACCTCATAAATAATGTACTATTCATTTTTGATAGCGTGGAAAGACGAAAAGACATGTCAAAGACGCTGCTTGGTTTCAGTGAGAAAAAGAAAGTAAAAAAGAAAGAAAGAAAAAAGAAAAAAGATAGAAGTACTTATAGTCAGTTTCAGAAAAAGTTGTTAATTTAAAATCTTTTCATTTGTACCCCCTTACTTCTTTAAATAACGACCAGCATTCATATTTATGATTGTTACTGCAATATTTTGTATATTTAACGATGCGATAGAGTGATTTCTACGGACATTTTATTGTCGTAGGACTCCTTATGAGCTTTTTCAATCATTAACTTAAGAATTAAAATTCATCAAAAAATCCAAATAGGAAAACCGTGAAATTTTCACGTGTATTTCTAGTTACGATAATAATATTCTAAAAGACTTACTTGTTAACCACTGGCTCACGGTGAAGTGGGAAAATAGCTTAGTTTGCCACTTTCCTTAATATCTACCCGGGGCGTCGAAATATGCCGGTTAGCTTTCTGGTTCTTTTATTTTAAATAGGGCAAAATAAGTTCAAACAGAATAGAGAATATTAATAGCATGTTTTGAAATTCAAAGCAGCAGATGATAATTCCCAGGCTGTTTTATTCGTTAAGAGACCTGCATTCTAGCTATTACTCTTGCAATCAAATCATGAAAAATAAAACTGGAAAGAACCTGATCTGAATCAGTGTTTACAAATCACACATTCCTTCATTCTGTCTTCTTACCATGGTTACAAACATGGCGTCATGGTTATAAAAATTACTGTGGTTAATTTTTTTTTTTTTTACTCCTTCCAGTTGTCAGTTTCATGTTAGAAAACAAATCCATTGTGGATTTTTGCGCATGCGCAAGGTCAAATCACGGTTTTAGTCGCTTTCCCACCGCTTTAATTTAGCTTTCCGGTGTCTCATCTATAAATATTTTCATGGTAATTTTTCGAATGAGATTTCCCGTTTGTTACAAAGACTTTACGAATTTAAGCGCAGTACTAGATTGGTAGCTAGGTCTCATCATTTTACAGTCGAAATGGCTAGATGCAACCGTAAGTTCTATTATGATAATTTCTTTTATTGCACTTCTTGGCTATGGAACAACTGAATTGGGTAGTTTAATAATACCTTTCGATTATTTGAGACATGAAGCTGTTTCATTTAGGCTGTGTGAATAAACGAAAGCGACATTTTGGTTAGTCAGTGCTGACACAATAGCAACAAGCAAATCCTAAAGCCTTGTAAATCGTCAAAGTTCTATGGTGAATTCTCCAATGTTTTCCTTGGCACAATGTGGGTTACTAGGCGCTGACCATCTCCTCTCCAAATAACATTCAATACTGAATTGCATGTTACCGGTGTTAGGAATAATACTTGGTCTCTATTGCTGAATCACATAGTCAACTTCAGTCGGATAGAGTCGGTGATGCATTTACTGTTAACAGCTTTTTAGAGTAGAGGTACAATTATATGTGTTATTGGGTCTATACAAAATTATGAAACCCTAAAAATAATGTGACTAAGCAACGAAAAAAAATTGTCGGTTCTAATTCAGAACCGTAAAAAAGAATCTCCTTTGAAAAACGCTCATTTGCTCCCTTGCATTGATCGACTGATCATATTCAGCGGCTCCATCTGCCGAGGTACACACAAAAATAAGAGTAGGTAACTCTCTCTGCCTAAAATCAAATAGCAAATCTCTTCATAACACTCTTGTGCAACAACGTTATTTTATTCAATAACGTAATAAAGCAGTCAGTTATCTTCACGTCCCCAGTCTTTTGAGCAGGGGTAGAGATTTATCCCTTGTTTTCTGTTTAGGATTTAGGATTCTGGTTTTTTCTAATGTCTACTTCAACAATATACTTCTAACGTCTCCGCCCAAACTCTGAAATTTTATTTACTATTTTACTGTTTTGTCCCTTTAATAGGAATAGATAGATTTGCCTATTGTTCAGTTCACACTCTTTTTTGAATAAGAGTAGAGGTTTATCCCTTGTTTCTTGTTTAGGATTGGGTTTCTGGTTCCTTCTAAAGTCTTTTCATTCTCTTTCACTCCCAGTAACCCCTTATATCTTAGTGTCATTATCGTCTTGCTTGGGGTGAATTGATTAAAAAAAGATAACTGGGCTGATTTTGTTCAAATGCATTCCCATAAAAGGAAAAAGAGCTTCTTCTATTAGCTGTATTCCTTTATGACGTGGGCGATCTTGACTCTCCACAACTTCCTATCCTTAGCAAAGTTTTTTTTTCTTATCCCTCCTATTCCATGTTCTGCTTAAACAAGCTTATTAGGTAGTTTACTTACTGTTTCCCTCTGTACCTCTTGCCTTCACAATGTCCTTGTGAGTGTCAAATTTTCTAATCCTTCTTTCCTCATTCTGTATCCCAGAAATTTCGACTGTCTCTTTCTGATTATTTTTGTTTCCGTTTTCTTTAAAACTTCTTTATAACTCACATACTTCATTCATGATATTCTCAGCATCCTACTGTAGAACCACATTTCTCTTGCCTCCAGTATTCTCTTCATCTGTGAGGAAATTGTCCTGTATCCTCTGCTCTCTCTTACTTTCTTTGTTTCTGTTGTCTCTCTTGAATATGTGATGAAATTGTCCAGCATTCACTGCCATATACGAGGATTGGTATTGCATAACAGTTCAGCACTCCTTGAGATTTTCATTTTTCTTAATACTTTGCTTAGCTTTTGGAAGGAATCTTTTACTATTCCAGTGAGTGTTCGGATTTCGGTGCCACATTTTTCATCCTCTGTTAAAACACATACCAGATATTTAAACTTCTGAATTTGATTAATTTTGACATATTCAAATAGTAATACGCACCTTCGCCTTTTTATCTTGCTGACAATCATATATTCTCTCTTCTTACTGATAGATAGTCCTTTCTTCTCGCTTTCCTATACTACGTTGTTTAGGGGTTCCTGTAGTTTTCCTTCTGTCTCTGCCATCAGCACAGTGGTATCTACGTATCTATCCTCTACCTCGAGTAGCTCTCGGGCTTTGTATAGAGTGAACATTATTATTCTTCCCACGAATCGCTACTTTGTAGAACTGACTCCCAAGAGAATGCTTCCTCAATTATTACAATCTTAACCTGTTCAAATCTATGGTTAACCGTAATCTTTCCCATATATCCTCATGAACTGTTCACCCTGCCTCTTACTCTGTAACCCTCTACTTCGAATGCCTCTCAGGCCTTGTATAACAAGGCCTGAGAGGAACATTTATTATTTTAAAAATGAGAAAAAAGATTATGAATCCTGGTAGGTTTTCCAGGTAGGTTTTTTAGTTCAATTCAACAGTGTTTGAAATGAACTACATGAGAGAGAGAGAGAGAGAGAGAGAGAGAGAGAGAGAGAGAGAGAGAGAGAGAGAGAGAGACTGGGACAGAGATTAAGACAGAGACTGGGAGAGAGAGAGAGAGATATGCTAAGACAGAGACCGAGAGAGAGATACTAAAACAGAGACTGAGAGAGAGATATATACTAAGACAGAGTGAGAGAGAGACAGAGAAAGACTAAGACGGAGAGAGAGAGAGACACTAAGATACAGAGAGAGACACACACACAAAGATATATAGAGAGAGATTAAGACAGTGACTGGGAGAGAGAGAGAGAGAAAGGGAGGGAGGGAGGGAGAGAGATACTCAGACAGAGACTGATAAAGACACAGAGAGACCAAGTCGGAGATCGAGAGAGTGAGAGAGAGAGACAAAGAGACTGAGAAACTAAGAGAGAGAGAGAGAGAGACAGAGAATGAGAGAGTGAGAGACAGAGTCTAAGAGAGAGACAGCGACAGAGACTAAGACTATTAATCTTACTAATCCTTTACTATAATTTAATAATTTCATCTTTAGTACAGATTTAAAAAAAAAAAAAACATGGCCTTCGAGGGTTTACTATATTTAAACAGTTTATATGTCTCCTTGCATGCCTTGGGTAGTCGACTAATTTGGTCGAATTACTCCATTTCCGTTGAATTATAATTATGTACGTTTTTATTGAGTTTCTAAAATTATGTTTATATTTATCCTTTTGCGAGTGCTAAGTAAGTGCAGAAACTGTCTGTAATGATTATTCCCCAGCAGCTTTCGGCCAATTCGTTAGACAGTTTCAAGGAGTACGGTGTTAATATGGCTTTAATGTTTCCCTTCTAAGGTGTATTCTGTGGAAGTAATAGAAATTCTAAGCTATACGAGAAGAATGTGGTTTAAAAATGTGGTTTTAAAAGACCACTAACCCATTACTGCCGCTGTCAGATAAGGCAAGTTCGACGCTTAGCTTGAATTGTCTTATATGTAGTAACTCTATAATCTTAGGTTGTCAACAATTAGATTTATTTAAAATGACGGTGTCCGCCATAAAAGTTTTTCTAAGGGGGTTTAGGAAATTTATTGTCGGTATCTAGATGATTTTTTATGGCACTGATCTCACTTAAGTCGTTTTTCCTCCTCCTTCTGCCAATTGTAGTACACACACACACACACACACACACACACACACACACACACATATATATATATATATATATATATATATATATATATATATATGTATGTATGTATATGTGTGTGTGTGTGTGTGTGTGTAAAAGGAAAAGGTTATATAGTAGTTCCAACGAGAGAAAAGTGTGTATATTAATAAGAAAAGAGAGAAACCGCAAACGTTTTTGGTTGTAATGTGGATTTAAAAAAAATATATTATGCTTTATTTTTGCTACACGTGTTTCTGGTCTCGCGACCGTCATCAGGCAAAGAGTGGAGATTTCTACATATTAAAAATATTTAATTTTTTTCCTTTATGTTTTTCGATGTTAAAAATTCTGGGGATGAGACATTCTCTTTTTCTGTGTTAGTGACCCAAATGTCTTTCTTGAACTGGCAGTGAAGAGTTATGCGTGAAGGGTTATAAAACAATTACGATTGGTCCGAGAAATGGAGTAGTTATCGGCATTCTTATCTTTTAATGACCCCTGTGTGTTATTAGATATATTTCCATTTTCGTGTGTTTTTTTCAGCATGCGTGTATATATGTGCATATCCCCTCTCCATACATACACACTGTCTCACTACAAGGAATCAGTGAACTCATCTCTACACACACACACACACACACACATATATATATATACACACACAAACACACACACACACACACACACACACACACACACACACACATACCGTCCCATTACAAGGAATCAGTAATATATATATATATATATATATATATATATATATATATATATATATATTAAAATAATAAGAAAGAAGAGTAAGATTTTTAACCCGGTGTTCTTAGCAATTATTTTTATTTTTAAAAACAGTGCTCGATGCAAACAGTAGACCAAAATATTATAATTAATTTCTTTTTTAAAAATATGATTCCAAAAAGAAAATAATTATAATATATATATATATTCGTATGTGTGTGTGTGTGAAAGAGAGATAGAGAGTGTGTGTGTGTGTGTGTGTGTATGTGTGTGTGTATGCATGAATAAAAACAAAAGGAAAAACTTATCTTAGCCGACGCGTTTCATCCTCTGAGGAAGTTTATCAAGGCAAATATAAGGATTTTATTTTGTGACAAGTATTTATATATAAGAGCAGAAATGTTATTTTTCAAAATTTGGGGGTATAGTAGTGATCATGAATATTCATCAGGTTAGCGGTAAAGTCAGGCAGGTTCATGGACGTTAAATGATGCAGTTCAATGCCTAATAAACGAAAGTGAATAGGATATTATTCTTAATTATTTTTATATAGATACAGAGCGTATCAAAGTATTTTTACAAACTTTGGGGACGGGTACCTCACACCGAAACAGAGACAAAACTACATATAAACAAATGTCCGCAAATCCTTTGTTCTCGGTTAACTCACTACTATACACGTTAAATGACGTGTTAAAAGACACACTAGCCACAAATGTACACGAATAACAAATGTAACCTAGTCCACATGACAACACAGCACCATCTACCGTAAACTGTCTTTAAAATTAATAACTCAAAAACGAAAGATTTGCGTACATATGTCCATATGGATTTTTGTAAAAGTATTTTTTATATACCCTGTATATATATATGTATATACACATATCTATATAACAAATGCGAATGTCGGTGTGTCACTGTGTCACACTTTTTCGGCTTTTGGAATCAGGCCGACTCCGGAGTAAATTAAAAACATTCTGGGCTGGATCCGCAATTTTAAAATTTGGGATTCCAAGTTTTCATTACTGCGATTGTTTACGGATTCCGTCATCTTAGCTTGTCTTCTGCTTATAAAAACAATTAAAGGGACACAACTCTGTAACTTTCAATAGAGTGAAAATTAAGTAGCGGAAGAAGAATTATCAGGGAATTTTTAAAAGGTAAGCTTAAATACTATGTGGGAAGCCTAACCTCTTCATTACCTTTACCTACAGCACATTATGGCATGAAATAATTAACAATTTGATAGAAGGTAAATCTGCTACTGACCGTCATGACATTGTATCTCGAGTATTTAAACTGAAAGTTGACAAACTGTTGAATCTCATTAGGAAAGGAGAAGTTTTTGTCAGAAAAGAGGGCAGCCTCATTGTCGTCTATTGGTTTGGGTCAAGGAGAAAATCAATCCAAATCAAATTGATGTTATCATGTGCTGAGCTACCAAATCTCACTGAAGATCCAGTCCTTTTTGAAATCATAAACATGATTTATGACTCATGTGGTTTCTCAATCTTGAATTTCCTTGCATGATTGACAAGAATTGCAGCAAAGACTTTCCAAATCAGCTTCCCAAAGAGACTCAGTCTGGTCTTGATGGCTATCCAAAATACAAAAGAAGAAAACCAGAAGATGGAGGTCACACTTGAATAAAAGAAGACAATAAATTGTCATTGACAATAGGTGGGTTGTTCCTTTTTGCTCACAGCTCAGCAAAGCATAAATGTAGATTACTGCAACAGCATCAAGTCAATTAAATATGTATCTAAATACATTAACAAGGGAAGTTCCCAAGCAGTATTTGATCTTGAAAATCAAAATGACGCTCAAAATTTTCTAATGGGCCAATACATCTCTTCTAATGAGGCTGCCTGGAGGATCCTTAGTTTTCCAATTCATGACCGAAGTCCTTCAGTTCATCATCAGTCAGTTCACTTGGAAACGGACAGAGAGTTTACTTCAAAGAAGAAATACAAGAGAACTTTCTGAAACTCCTAAGAATACAACACTAATGGCATTTTTAAAACTACAAATACTACACCTACAAGGCTGGAAAATTTAAGAGGAGAAATCAAGGAGAATTTAATTCAACTGAACCTGGAATCAAAATGGGAGATGTACTTGGAAGAGTATACAGTCCATTCAAGAAATCCTGAATTTTTCAGATGGTTGCTTCATCACATAAGACCTTGGCCTTACAGAAAATGATCATCATGAGTTGCAACAAATTCTCCAAAACAAGTCAGAGATCTATTTGCAGTAATGATTGCCACCTTGCAAACTTTCCAACCCAGTTACTCTTTGGGAAAAATATCAGGAGGTTCTCAGTGAGGACATTCTTCATCAAATGAGACTTGCTCATCCAGGATGGGAATTGAATCCTCAGATTGCAAATTTAGCTCTCTGTGAAATTGAAAACAAAGTGATGAACTTTGCTCAAAGAGATCTCAGCAATTTTGGTCTGCCAAATCTAAACAGAGAAACTGGACAAATCAACATAGAAATTTTGAGAGAAACAGGATACAAAATGGATGAACTGCGGCAAAACAGTGAGACCCTGTTGAACCAAGACAAACAACAAGTGTATCAGAACGTCCTTGATGGCATCATCAACAAAAACTGAAGGAGTTTCTTCTTGGATGCACCTGGAGGTACTGGTAAAACTGTTGTAACTAAACTTCTTTTATCTGCAGTGAGAAAGGTAGCTCTAGGAGTAGCATCATCTGGAATTGATGCTACTCTCTTGCTTGGAGGGCATACAGCACACAGCTCATTCAAACTTTCATTGGATTTGAACTACAATGAAACCCCTATTTACAACATCAAAAGAGGAACCAACTTGGATAAGCTACTAGAGGAGATAAGCTTCATTATCTGGGCTGAATGTACCATGGCACACGAGCGAGATTTGAGACCCTGGACAAAACACTCTGAGACTTTAGACAGAATTCACAAATCATGGGAAGTATCACTGTGCTTTTGTATGGTGATTTTAAAACTCTTACATCTGGAGCCATGTTCAAAGACTCAGCTTAAAAAAAACACAAGAGTTAGGATCAGAGGTGACTTTGAAGCAGAAAAGTTTACTGCTTTGTTGTTGCAGTTTGGCAATGGATCCATCAAAATGGACCAAAATGGAGGTATTTCACTCCCAAATGGTTGCGGAGTTTCAGTCTCAACTATGCAAGATTCGATTAAACCTGTTTATCCAAACATTAAACACGATTCCATGGTTTCAAACTGAGTTTGTGAGACGGCCATATTAGCTCCCAAGAATCAAACTGCAGATAGCATCAACTGGAAACTTCTCCAAGAAATTCCAAAAGAAAGCATGAAGTACTTTTCCATTGACAATGTGGTTGAACAAGAGCAGGCAGTAAATTATCCAACGGAGTTCTTAAACTCATTGAATCCTCCTGGAATGTCATCACGCAAGCTGGAACTAAAAGAAAATGTGTCAGCTATGCTTTTGAGAAATCTGGATCCTCCAAAGCTAGAATTGTCAAGAAGATGGAAACAGAGATTCTTACCGGTCCAGAAAAGGAGGAAAGAGTTTTAATTCTAAGAATCCCCTTAATTCCTCCAGATCTTCCTTTTGAGTTCAAATGACTTCAGTTTCCAGTGAGCGTGAACTATGCAATGTCAATCAATAAATCCCAAGGACAATCATTGAAAGTAACTGGACTTCATCTGATGGAACCTTGCTTTTCCAGCTCTATGTTGGTTATTCAAGGGTTGGGAATGGAAACAAGCTATTTGTACTGACCCCCAGTTGAGAAAACCAAAAATGTTGTTTATCATGTAGATTTGCAATAAGTTCCAAATATACAAATTATATCATTGTTTCGATGAAAATTGTTAACCGTTTGAAAAATATTCTTCAAGTTTAATATGTACTCAAGCGTCATTGTTGGGCCGAAGACCCAATCAAAAGACTTTCGCAGGAGCTAGCTTAAATGCTGCCCGATAGAGCGGCTTTTAAGCTAGTATATATATATATATATATATATATATATATATATATATATATATATATATATATATATATATATATATATCACAGCAATAAAAGTATGAAGCTTGATATTACTAGACATATTAAAAACGGGCGAAGCAACCGGTTTCGCTCCCGCTCTTCAGGCTTCCAACGGGAGATTTAATTTAATTTAAAAAACACAGAAAATGTACAATGAAAAGGAAATGTGGAGGAGGAGTGAAAAAAATTATGAGCAAAAGGACCTAGAGGCAAATGACACCGAGCCCCAACAAACACTCACGTGGTTTGCACAAGGAAGGCTTGCGGGACCCGATGTAAAGTGCCTTCAGCACCTTAAGGTGAAATAATGAGTGTGACCGGGACAACACGGTGAACCGGTCAACACTAAAATTAGCTGTACAAAATCTGCTCTTTAATAGGTGCTCACAAATGGCGGACCGGTAGGTGTTTGGGACGAGTCCATTCAACGGCAAAGTGTGGTTCCTGATTTTGGTAGGAACGTGCTGTTTAATTCTCATGTCCAGGCGTTGTGTCGTCCTTCCTATGTAGTCAGCCCCGCAACTACAACCGTATTTATAAATTATAGGATTAATTTGATGAGGAGGTAGGACGTCTTTACACACTGGACGAATCATGGGCCGGGTTTGAAAAACTATCCGTACCTCAGCAGAGAAAAAACAGCGACGAACTCTTGATGGAATTTGTCTAACCATACTTTCACATTTGGTTCCAATCCAAGGCAATCTTAGATAAATCGGGCACTTTTTAACAACACAGAGTTTGGCACTTCTGAACTTCTCAATTTTGATGACCGAATGAACAGTGTTAGATGCATAACCTTAACCGCATAGAGTATCCTTGACAAAATTATCTTATGACTAAGAAGAGAACAGGCGATAACTAAAAGCCGATAAAGCAATATCATGCTTTATGCAGGGGGGTGGTAAAAGTAGGTATACTATTATTATGTTTGTACGTATAATCAATACAATATATTTTGTCCCTACATTTTGTTCTTTCTGTATACCTACTCTGCATCCCCTGTATTATATGTTTGCGTATGTAGACAGCATGCACAGATACTAAGCAGATAAGCCAAACTATAAGCAAACAATCCCATCCATTTTTATAAGTACTCTGCTAGTTACTGTGAAACATTAAAACAACCAAAGTAGTGAATCGCCAGTTTAATGGCGGCATAGTTTCGCAGCCACACTTATTTTATTTACCATACAACAGCTGATACAAAACGGCAGTTTGTTGAACCGAGTGAGTTTCAACTCTTATGATGTGCTATGCAACACATTGAGACATGATATTTTAGTGAAGATGTTGATTTACGTATTTTTTATGCCGTTGATATGTTTATGTTACTACCATTATTATGGATCAGTACACTCGTGTATTATCTCATGATGCAATATCAATCGTTATCTTCTGTCTTATTGATTCCTCTTTTTTTATAGTTCTGTTTCCTTAATAAAGTTTCTCTTTTGTCTCATTCTTTCACACTCAGTAACCCCTTATGTCTCAGTGGCTTTATTGTCTTGCATGTAGCAAAATGATTAAAAAGAAAAGAAATACAATGTAACCGGGATATAAGAGAGTTGTCGGGACCGGAGAAGAAGTCTCTTATATCCGGGTTTCTCTTATATCAGGGTATCTTATATCCGGGTTACACTGTAATTCTAAATGCTATGTCTCTTCAGGACATAGGTGTACATGGCTCTCTACGGATCTTCCTGTTATTATCTGTGAAGTGCCAAGCCTTCTTGAGAAATATAATGTAAGGGTTCTCTGATGCCTTTTCCTTCTCTGAGACAGGTTTCCACCCAAGTCTAAAGAGTCCTGTTTACATTACTATTTAACTCACTGGTGTGTTTTTTTGTTTTGTTTTTTTGTTGTTTTTTTGACGGAGGTATTAATTTTTTTCGAAAGTGCAATAGTTCAAAAGTAGCCACAACTAACTGGTAAAGCTGGAATTATATATCTTTGTGCAAAAATGGGTGTGTTTTCAAATATATGTTTTCAAAAAAAAATAATCCTAATTTCCATAGTGGAATTTTGCCTTATTTAACTACCCTAAGTTACTCGCCTCCCCACCAAAAATCTTTTATACTATATTGACTATAATTTATGAACTTTCCTCTACTTAGGATATCTCGCTAACTCTCGATTCGTTAATCCCTTACGTCTCTTTATCTATATTTTTTTAATTTATTTTTTGGTTCATTCTTAATTTCTTCTTTAATTTTAAATTTAAGTTAACAATTTGTGTTTCCTTCTAATAACCCCATTTGTCTCTTCAAGGTTAATATTCTGTTTATTTTCTTCTCCCCTTTAAGATAGATAACCACCACTCTTCTTGACCCCTGTCTCGTGCCTAGCGTCCGACTGAAATAACGAAAAGTGTAAACTCTGTATTAGGTGTTTTCGGCAAGTTAAGGCTTACTTTGACCCTTTAGCTTCCAAAATCAATTCCTCACAGTCAACTGCTACTTCCTCTAACCTTACAGACATGAACTTCATTCCACACCTGGGTTGGAAAGACAGACAACCACTTCCGTCATCTGCCAAAAGCGCCTACTGCCCATATGAGGTAAAAGAATTTGTTTGATTATATATATATATATATATATATATATATATATATATATATATATATATATATATATTGAGACATGTTTCATTGAATAGTTTAGATAAGTTTTGTCTACTTATTTCCAAGTGGATCCTTTCATATTCACGGACAAGCTTTTTGGTGTCATTGTTAAAAGAAGAGAAAAAAAATACTGTGTTGATACATATTGTTTATTCCGAGTACGTCCGACATTAGCACAATGTCATCATCAGGGTGTTCTGAATTATGAGGCTGTCGAGAGTTTTTAAAAAATAAGTATTAAAAACTATTAGTACAAATCTCGATATTTTAAACTATCTCCTGTAAACATTTTAAAACATTTGTGCAGTATTCATAATTAATTTTATTGCAGTTTGATTTCAAATTTTAATATCGATAACTTCGAGAATTTTTAGTTTATGTTTACTATTTTCATGAAAAAGTAGAGATGTATATTCAACAAGAATTTTATTAAATTGCGAATGTGGACAGGTATGCTGTTGTAAATATTTGGAAATTTTAGACGCATCATTCAAATGAACACTCAGCTGCCGAGACAACGCGATTGTAGTGTGGCCAACATAAATATTATTTTTTCCGTATATACAATGTTGGTTTTCTGCAACGCTTTAGTCGGTGGGGAAGATGCATTGCGGATGATTAAACTGGATATAATAGATTTAGTGTAGTATATAATTCATTTTATTTTTTTCTAGGATCTGTGTTGGATATGTTAGCAGAAATGTTCGATCGAGAAAAATCGTCGAAGATTGCTTGTTTATAAGCTATAATTCGGACATTGCTAACCAGGCGCTTCTCTATAGCTGAATAATACAGCACGGCAGATCGTTGACGGTTTCGATATAGGAATACAGGTTCGATTTCTGTCTGAAAACGCATATTTTCTAAGAAACTTCTCGAACATTCAGGCCGGTAAATGTAAATAATACTGTTTAATTAAAAACAGAGCGTTTACTTAAATAAATTGTACCTATAAAAATAACGTATAAACAGAAATTATATTAAATAATTGTTGGACTTAATCTATTTCATTATATATATATATATATATATATATATAATGTTTGAGCAGCAATCCTTCTTTTATAGTTTCATTAAAGACGACTGACAAGATAATGCGATTAAGCAATTTATATATTTTTGTTGTGTTCGTATGTTTTCTTTTCAGAAAAAAATGTCTGAAACTTCGTTAAATGTTCTCGATATCCAAACACTTTCGGTTATTCTATTAGCATTTTTTTTTTTTAAATGAATTTGTAGATTTTTATATATGATTCTGAAGTGATGGGAATGTGTTTTTTTTTTCGGGGTGGGGGGGTCAAACACGGTCAGCACATTGTGGACGTATTCACAGTTGAAGTTATTTAGTGTTGGCTTTTTCTTTTATATTATTAGTGCTTCCATTATTTTTAATATATATATATATATATATATATATATATATATATATATATATATATATATATATATATATGTGTGTGTGTGTGTGTGTGTGTGTGTAATTTGGCAGCAACTTTTCTTTCAAACATGTAGTGTTGAATGTTAAAGACAACATAGTCTTACATTAAAACAACATATTAAGTCACATACTGTTTCCCTTACGCAATCTGATATACGTAAAATACTTGTAGAAAATACTAAAATTATAGATAAACATACAGACATTAGACGCCTTAAAATCTTAGAGGCATTACATATTAAAAGAAAAAGACCTCTTATTAATCGTATAGATTATAATATATCTGGTAATATATTGCAATGTTTATAATATATTTAAATTTTGTAGCGTATCCTTCGATCTTTTGGCTTGTGTATTGGAAATCTTTTTCACGCTGTCACATGATAAAAATCTACGCCATGCACGTGATATAACATCATCGCGTCTTTTGAATTTAAAAGGATTTTAACGTTTTTAGTTTGTAAAAAAGTAGCAACATGATTACGCTACAAGATAATTGGCAAATGTTTGTTTAAAAAAAAAAAAAAAAAAAAAAAAAAATTTTGACTAAAATATTGACCCTGAAGATGAACAATGATGTTCGAAAGCGCTAGGTCATCGTATGGACAATACATATTTCGAAACTATTTTCAAATAAAAAGTCTCATTAGAGAATATGAGAAAATTCAAAAGAAAATATGTAAGACTATGTTGTCTTTAACATTCAACAATATATATATATATATATATATATATATATATATATATATATATATATATATATATATATATATATATATATATATATAGACAATATTAGTGGTGAATATACACATACATATGCAATTATATATACACATACATGTATGTATAAAAATAATTCCAAGAGGATATGATCCAGGTAGAACTCGATGTCCAGGACAGAGTAAGGATATAATAAAAAGACTTAAACACTAATATTCCATGGTCATAATTTATTCCATTGGAATCGTAAGAACGATCCAATTCATCAGACCTACAGTTTCATAAAGAAAACGGAACAACGACTCCGGGAAAAATTGGTGAGAGTATGTGTGAGAGTGTGGGGGGACCCGTGATCTATATAGAGGGGTAACAGACGAGAGAGACAGGGCGGTCCGAAGGTGGAGAGGGCATTAAAATCTAACAGAGGGAAGATTTAAAAAGTGGTTTCAGTGAGAAAAGGGTGCGTATTTTCAAAGATATACCGGAAGAGTGTACATTTCTTGGCAACACACACACCCCATAGGCGATAAAATTTTATACTCCTGCCCAGACCCCTACAACGCATACATACACACACAATACACACACATCTATATATATATATATATATATATATATATATATATATATATATATATATATATATATATATATATATATATACATCTACCTCTGCACGCCTAGGACAGCCGGTTTATATATATATAAAGTACGAGGATAAAAATGGGCGCATCCATAGAAAGTCGATTTTTGTAATTTTACAAGTGAGTAATAGAATTCGTTTATTAATACAGGCTATCAATATAGGTGTACATGTGTACGTTATACAAGTCAAAAAATGAATTAGTATTTTGTTGAGTAACCTTTTGCTTTAATAAGCGCTTTAATTCTTCGTGGCATGCTATAAACTAAATTTTTTAGTAAGTCAACGTCCTTCGCCAGAATTTTTCAGCATTCCTTTACTTCGCTAAAAAGCTCATCTTCTATGTTAACTTTCCTTTTACAGGCACGATTGTCCATTATCGCCCAAAGTTTTTCAATTGGGTTATGGTCAGGACTCTGACTAGGTCACTGGAAGAGTTACAATTTACCCTCGTCGCACTTCCTATCAAGATAACATTTATTCTTTAAGGCAGTATACCTAGGATCTTTATCGTGTTGGAACGTGATACGTTGACCTTGAGTAAAAAGTTTTTTTAACAGAAAACCACATTTGATTAACAAGAATGTTGTGGTATTGATGCTGGTCCAGGATTCACTTGGTTTTGTACAAATTACCAACTCCTTCTGCTGAGAATGCACGCCAAACGTTGATTTTTTTTTATAGTGTTTAACAGTGCCCTAGTCAGAAACCTTACCTTAAATTTAATTTTAATTTTAAACGTAGTTATTTTAAAGGGTTAGAATATTCATAAATATATTTTTTAATTACAGCTTTTGGAGAATGTATGTTTAGTGGTTTCTATATGGACATTTACTAATCAGAAGAGACTGAAGTGGAATTATGAAATAACGTCCCGTTTTTGTTGATTGGCTGTGACCAAATCCCATGACGAGTTGTCTGCTCCTGTTTGAGAAACAGCCCGACATTGCTCAGTTGTAAAATCTCTTTCCCGTTGTTCCAAATAGAGCGTGTGACATAACGAATGGTTTTCGTTATTTCAAGATTTTATTAATGTGAAACCTGAAGCATCGTATTTGTCATTTATTTCTTGAAGTTGGTGTTGAATTCAAGACTGTCTGGAGAGAAATAAAAAGACTTGAATTATAAAGGAACATAGAGAAAGATTGGGTGAAAAGAAAAGAAGAAAGAAAGAAATGGATGGATGGATGGAAAGAAAGAGCGAAAGAAAGAAGTGAGAGAAAAAGAGATAGAAAATGGAAAGAAAAGAAACATGAAGGAAGAAAAGAAAAGAAACTAACGAAAAAAAAAGGAAAGAAAGAAAGAAATGGAGAAAAGAAGAAAGGTAAAGGAGAGAAAAGAAAGAGATAAATAAACAGAAATGGAAAAGAAAAACAGAAAGGAAGAAAGAAAAAGGAGAGAAAAAGTAACAAATGTAAACAGAAAAAAAGGTAAAGAAAAGCAGATGAAAAGAGAAAGAAGGAAATAGATAAAAATAAAAAGGCAAAGAAAGAAAGGTAAATAAAGAAAAAAGGAAGAAAAATCATGAAAACAGAAAGAGAGAACAAAAAAAAACGAAAAGTAAATTTAAAAAAACAAATGTATAAAAATAAATAAATAAAAATAAAGTCGAAAATTTACTCTCTCGGGATGATGGTATACTATTAACAAAAGAGAGTTGTAACTTTTTAAGAAAATAATGACCCGACTTTGACAGAAAGAAAGAACGATAAAAGGCGTGCTGAGATGTTCTCAGCCCGACCCACTTCCCCAAATTTAACTAAATGAGCTGATATCATTTTCTAGGGCAGGGGTAGGGTGGCTTCTAGGTCGGGTGGAAAACATTTCAGTTCTCCCTCGGAAATAAAAGAAAAGAGGAAAATAAGTGAAATCGATTAAAAAAGAAAACTATAGCAAATGATATAGGAAAGAGAGAAAAAGTCAAACAAAATGATTAAAGACAAGGGAAAAAGAAAGAAAACAAAGAAAGAGATTAATGAGAACAGGCGGGGAAAAGAAAAAGACAAGAAAGAAAACAAAGAAATACGAGAAAAAAGCAAATAAACGAAAAGAAAGAAAGAAAGAAAGAAAGAAAGAAAAAAGAAAGAAAGAAAGAAAGAACGAAAAAGATATACGAGGAGTGCTGAAATATTCTCGGCCCGACCCACTTCTCTAAATCTGACCAAATGAGCTAACATAATTTTGTAGGGCAAGGGGGTGAGAGCTTCTTGGTCGGATGGAGAACGTCTCATCAAACAAATAAATAAAGGAAGACATTGTCACTGGAAAAAAAAAGAAGAGAGTGAATAGAAGGCGAGAGTGATGTTTTAATAAAGCAAATTAGCCAAGAAATCTTGTAAACACCAAAAGTGTCGTTGTGATGTTTTGAACAGAAATTGTTTTCATGCCTGTTCTCTGAATCATTCTCCGCAAAACAGGCAAGTATAATGTCTTTGCAGGAAGAAACTAAATCCTTATTTAATCACCTTTCCCTCCTTACGTAAAAGGAGACAAGCAAATGCATTGTCGTTTGGCATAAAAAAAACGATAGAAACGTCCTCCAGAGAAACGAAATTAGAGCAAAATTAACATTTTTATCTTCAGTTATTGATGCATATTTTCACCGACGTAAACATGCATCGACACGATGTTCATGGTTAGATGGTGATAGAAGATTGCTGAGAATACCATAAAATGGAAACGAAAAGGATAGTTCCACTTAGAATCAGAAAGCGACAAGCATCAGAGATGTGGCTCTACAGAAAGATGCTGAGAATACCATAAATAGATCATGTTATTAACGGTGAATCTTTAAGGAAAATGGAAAGAAAAAAGAAATATTGAATCAGAGAGAGAGAGCGAGAGGGAGATAGTTGAAATCTCTGGGACACACAATAAAAATTTGACGTACACAGGACATATTGAAGGCCAGTGTAAAACCTGCCTAACGAGCTTGTGTAAATGAATGACAGGGCATGGAGTGGAAGGGATAGTAAAAAGACAAACAATTGCTAAGAGCTGCAGAGGAAAGGAAACTGTGGTGAGCCACGATTACTTGTCCTGAAGGGAAATGACTCATAAAAGATTACGTGTTTGTCGATTGTTTACATTTTTATCCACGTTCTTAACGTACGCCGTAATTTACAATGTTTGACCAGATTCCTTTTTCTAGACCTTTTAATTTAAGCGCAGTACTAGACGGGCGATTAGGTCTCATCGGTTTACAGTAAATTTGACGAGATGTAACCTTGGCTGTTTCTTTTCTCGCACTTCTCGCTTGTGGGCCAGTCCACCGGTTTCATGCTTTTCAGTAGACTTTAATCTTAAAAAATTTGAATGCCATGTTAATAGCTATCTAATGTCCTCCTGATTACTCTTCTTTTGTTCTCGCTCCTTACTAATGTTTCTGTTTTCCGATTCTTCCACACCCAGTAACCTCTTGCGTCTTAGTGGCTGTACTGCCTTGCTTGGGGTGAACGCGATTAAAAAAAAAATTTGATCGAATCAAATTCCGCCGACAAATAGTAGAAACTATCAAACAAAATCCTTTCTATCCAAGTTGCACGTCTTCCGTTTTCTTTTTTATTATTTTGCTCAAGCAAGGCAATGATGCCACTAAGACGCAAGGGGTTACTGAAAGTGAAAGATAATGAGAAGAAAGGACAATAAAAGAACACGTTTCAGGGAGACAGAAGATGTCGATTGGAGTGAGTCATTCTACAACGCTCTGAAATTTCTAAGACCAAGATATTCATTTGAATCAGATAAACTTTTATTTTATAGATGCTACTATCCTTCCCCTCCTTAGGGGCCATGCACGATGCACTCTTGGGCGATCATGTCTCTCTTCGATTCATGATTGACTTGGCAAAAGAATTCCCACAGTAAGTAGCCATTACTTTCTTCGGTAGACGGGTTACCTATCGTGGTTATTGGACTCAGTATGCCTGCTATTTAACCCATAACTGGGAGGAGAGGGTATTTCCTAAGGGTATTGCGCCTAAGTGAATGTCACGAACAACTGGAATTCGAACTCTGCTCTCAGATTTTTCATTGTCCGTCGTTATCCATCACACTACCCGCACATACTACGAAATGTATACGGAAATCAATGAATAAGTCTTTGTAGTTGTGTAAATAACTCCAGACATTAACAATGACAATTGTTTATTGTTAAATAAATATCATAGACATTATTGTTTATTCGCACTTGACATTTATTGCAATTTCCATTCAGAGCTATTTATACAACCACTAACACATTTAGGACATTCTAAAGTCAAAATATGTCACGCTATCACTCCATACAAAAACAATTAGGCCGTGGTTAACTGAAAATTGTCTTCTTTGTCATCGACCGAAATCGTGCGCAATGATTCTTGCTGTTGGTGGATTCAAAATGAAGATCGTTTTCTTCTGAATTAGTAAACGATGAGTCTCTAAACAAGATCTAAATGGAGTGCTTTACATAGTTTATAAACGCTGCCCGAAACTACTTCGCGTGTTATGGAAGTTATCGAAAGTAAGAGAGGGAAAATAACAGAACAATGGAGGCACCCCGAAGGTATTTGGATCCCTAAAGAGGAAGGAGCCAGAAGGATAAACCAATTCAGATGCATCTCTCTTTTGAACGCCGAGTGTAAAATATTTTTTAGCATCTTAAATCGCCGATTCTAAAAAGGATGAATACCAGGATGTATGGAACACATAGGGGTCGTCTCGCAGTTGTTAAAAGCAAAAGCAAACAGGGGTGACATAGCCGTCTTATGGCTGGACCTTAAAAACGGCTTTAAAATGGCACTAAACGCCATTATGTCCCTAATAAAATCACCGAGCTCATTTCGGATTATTATAACAATTTTCAAATGAGAACGGTTTCGGAGAATACTACGTCGGCATGGCATAAATTGGAAAGGGGTATTATAACTGGCTGTACAATCTCAGATACCCTATTTTGCTTGGCTATGAATATGATAATTTAAAGCTACAGGAATAGAATGCAGAGGTCAGGTGACTAGATCTGGACTAAGGCAACTTCCGATAAGAGCTTATATGGACGACATGATAATAATAACTACGTCTGCTATTGGTGCAAAATGGCTGCTAAAGGGGATTGAAAAGCACATCAGATGGGCTTGAATGAGTTTCAACCACTCGAAATCAAGATCGCTCGTTTAAAAAAAAAAGGCAAGTTATCGGAGGAGTGGTTCAAACTATCCGTGGAATGCAATGAAACAACAATTAAAGAAAAGCCCATAAAGAGTCTTGGAAAATTCATTGACCCCTTTGTAAAAGACGCAACAGCGGTCCAGGAAAATAAGGATAAGCGAAAAACATGGTTAATGAAAGTTGATAAGTCCGGCATGGATCAGCATGCCATTCTTCCGAAAATCCTATGGCCATTGTCCATCTATAAATATACGACATTTCATATAGAACAATTAGAAAAGAGGATCAATTCGCGATTGCGTAGATGGCTAGATCTATAGGACAATTCCAACGCACTCCGACTTCCTTTCAGAAGCCAAGTAGAGGAATTTAACGCCACCAAATTTAGGACAACTATGCAGTTTAAGGTCTTCAAAGATCCAAAGGTGGCTGGAGCACGCATCGAAGTCTACTCAGGAAGGAAATGGAGAGCAGAAACGGCTAGTAGAAGAACGACTTTGAGAAAAAGCATTATCAGGGGCCGGGATGCGCCGGCTTAGGATATTTCCCTACCGTTCGTGTGGACAGGGCTAAAGGAAAAGTAAAGAACCTTCTCATACAAGAGGAAATACGCAAAGGTGAAGAGGTTGGCAAAAATGGTGGGATTAAGCCAACAAGGAGCGTGGACCAAATGGGAATCCATGATTTATAGGAAGATCAAGTTGTCCGATATATAGCGTAACGACACCAGCATCAGGTTCCTGATTCAGACCGTATACGACATCCTACCCAGTCTCATTAACCTTCACTTATGATACAAAACGAAATCGCCCTTATGTCCATTGTGTACGTGTCAAGGGACGTTAAAACATTCTAAGTAGCTGTCAAACAGCGCTAGCGGAAGATCGGTACAGATTGAGACATGATCAAATTTTAAAGGATATAGCAGAGGCAGTCAGCATGGCCGTCAGTACTAATACATTAAATCCTTATAAAAGAGCGATAGTTTCTTAAAGTTGGTGATAAACCTAACACAAAGAAGTCCACAGTAAATACTTTGTCATTTGCAATGGACTGGGAATTAAGGGCCGATTTAGAAACAAGACTAAGATTCCCAGATCACATTGTTCAAACATTACTACGCCCAGATATAGTATTCTTCTAAGACAATATAAAGAAAATAATAATGTGGGAATTAACAGTGCCTTGGGAAGAGCATGCAGAAGAAGGCCATGAACGGGAAAAAAACCCTAAAATATGATGATTTGCTAACGAGTTGCAAAAATAATGCAAGCTGTCTGCTAATGGAAGTGGGTGTAAAAGGTTTTTGCTGCAAGGTCCTTATGCAAAGCCCGAACTGATATTGGCTTGATAGGATCTAAGAAAAGGAAGGCGATTCGAACAATAACTGATACAGCAGAGAGGACTGCCAAATGGTTATGGATTAAACGAGACAGTTCTTGAACTCCCATGCAACAACAAAAAAAAAACAGTTTGTTCAATAACATTCGAAAAGGAAAAAGAAAAGTGGAAGAGGAGAGGGAGAAAAAGTGAAGAATAGGGGGTGGTAAAGTAACGAAGGGAAAGAGAAGAAAGAAAAAATGTAAATAATAATTTTTAATATAAATTTTAATGTCGAAATAATATAACTATCATTTAAAAAAGTTTTTGTTTAAATACGTGACTTGAATTGTACAGGAACAGCCGATAAACATTTCATGTTAGTTTGTAAAGCGTATTATTTGTAAAATATTTATATAATCAGTTTTTAAGTGTTAGATCCAATTTTATACGCATGCTTGTTTTAAATTATGTGTTGTGAGTAGTCTCCCCTTGTTTTGTTACTCTCCTCTTTGAGAGTGCTATTTCTGTTTACTGGGACTGTAAAAGGGCAATATGCGTGGACCTTGTATTCTCAGTTGAATAAAGATTTTGTCATTACATTATGTAATGACAAAAGCTTTATTCAACTTTACCCGAATCTGATTTGCATATTTATAAGTCTGAACTTTGAATATTGTTGCCGCATCTTGTCTGGTCTAAAACCAAAGTTTGTGGGTGTCTTTTTGAACAAAGAGATGGCATTCATCACTGACAAATGCTCTTGGCTAGAGAGTCCCTTTCTATTTTTCTTCTTTGTACGGTATTCTTTCAGGGCATTGGCAATCATGGCTCTCCACAACCTCCTATTCCTCGTGGCCCTTAGCACGCATTCTAAATGATACTTTCAATTAATTAAATATTTCGGTCTTGAGAAACACATCGAAATTTATTTTTCAATCATCTATTAAAATATCTATTTAGCCTATCCATCATGTAACACTTAGGTATCCTTGATTCATATAAATGTTTGTTGTCAGTCCTGTCGCCGATATATTACTTGTAGAGGCGCAACTATTAAGTTGTGGAGGACGACAAGTAAAAGTGGATTTTTCACATTTACAATACATGGAGGCATTACTGGGGTCACCCTAGCGCCTCATTAGCAATGGGCCTGTTGATAAAGTCTGTGAAAATTTATTAACAAATTCATATATATTATGATCAAACTTTAATTGTAAGATAACGTGGTTTATGCCAACTAGTCGCAATGTCAAATACTTAACTTCAATAGATTTTAAATTATTCGATGAATATTATATGAAATTATGTAGACTAATAATTTTAAGTAAAGGTAACCGTGAAAATTTCGCGGTTTTCCTATTTGAAATTTTTAATCTTAATTCTTAAGTTTATGACTGAATAAGCTCATGGCGAGTTCTACGACAATAAAATATCCGTAGAAATTCCCCTATCGCATCTTTAAACATTTGAGCTTAACAACTTTAAGAAAATATTATAATAACAATGATAAATATTAATTCTGGTCGTTATTTAAAAAGTAAGGGAGTAAAAATGAAAAGATTTGAAACTGACAACTTTTCCATTTCACTGAAACTGACGTTGAATTTCTATCTTCTCTCCTTTCGTTCTTTCTTTTTCTCACTGAAATGATGCAGCGTCTCTAATGTGTTTTTTCCGTCTTTCCACGCAATCAAAACGGAATAGTCTATTATTTATTGGGTATTGGCAGAGCGTAACGGTCGTGCTGACTAGGGGAGGGACAAGCAGACATAATAAGATACTCTTTTATAGAAGTGCTCTAGCCTGGAAACTTCATGTCCCCAAAATCATAGCGGAATAATTTGACATCTTTTTATTTTAAGCAGTAGGCCGGAGGTAATATGCAACATTTAAGAAAATATTATAGCTCATTCCATAACTGAATCTTTTCTCTTTTCATCGGTATTCACAATATAGATGTTTTATGAAACACCATGACATTAAAGGCCACGCCTGTATATTACCGCGAGCGAAATCTGGAAAGTGAGATTTTGTGTAGGATGATTGCAGTCACTCTATAATATGTCAAATACTTAACTGAAAAATCTCTAATAGGCACGAAATTTTCAGACATTTATTTGTTGAATCTTATATGAAATTAAGTCGACTAGCTTTTTTTAATATACTTTTTAGTTTTTTTCAACGGAAAATTCTTCCCTCGAAAAATCACAGCAGAACTATTTTTGATTTTTCTATTCTAAGACGTATGTTAGGTACAATACTAAACATTTTTACTTATATTTTATACCATATGAAAGCCGAACCTTTCCTCTTTCCAGTGATATGCATATTGTGGAAAATCTGATAGCACACCATTAAATTATAGCTAATATAATGATCTTACCCTTACGTTTTACCTAGTACAAATGTGGTCAAAAGTACAACTAGAGTAGTTTAGTTTGAGAGGCTGTAATAAATTTCGCCAGCAGATATCCAGGTGTCGCCTCACGCCAGTTTCTGACTTTTGAATGTTCCCTTTTTCTGGAAATTAGGTGTTTTTTATTGCTAATATAAGGCGTCACCTACCCACCAAAATATGGGTTTCGTTTGCAGAACTACAACAGGTAAAAGTATTTTGATATCAATGCAGGCGCCCCAAAATATCTTCTCTTTCTGCTTTTTTATAAATGATCTGCCTAGGAATATTCTCAGAACATTTGTAAATATCTATGCAAATGAATCTAAAGTTCATGAATGCGCATTAAAAAATAAAGATGATCCGAGCATTGAAACTGATCTCTCTTCTGACCTAACACTAACAGCTCAAGGCGGAAAAAACTGACATGTAACTTTCAATATATCAAGAACCAAACTGATATCGTTTTATCATCACCGATCAGACCCTGAGTTTTCTTCGGTCGTGCTGAACAGTTGCACTTTCAATGAGGCTCTATAATTTGGATGACAATTGGAACTCAACTTTACTGCAGACCACAAATGCAACTCATATATACGTTCCATCGCTAGAGATACTGATAAAATGGCCGGCTCGTTCTATCGCTTCAGGAAGTAGCTGACTACTTATTTCATGTTTTAACTGTACAATTGTTAAAATGGATCATTGCTGCCATATCTGTGCTGGAGCTGGTCAATTTTCACTTTCCAAATTTGATACATTTCAAAATGTTTTGCGCGACCTTGTGGGTGATGACTTATTCTCCACTACAACCTCTTTCCCACAGACGCAATACCGGAATTCTATCGCTAATCTATCGCTATTTCGATGTTAAATGTTCAGATGAGCTCCATTTTTTTCAGTTCCACCAGTTTAGACCGTTGCAGCTAGAAAACACCATGTTACATCCGCGGAGTTGAATCACCCTTATTTCCCTCGTATTCCAAAAGAGAAAGTTCCACTTTAGCTTTTTCCCCAAGAACTGTTACTTTGTTGAACAAAACTGCCTCGTGGATACTTACAAGTCAATAACTAATCGTTATCTATCCTCCTTGTCCTCATAATTTTCACTTTCTACCACTTCTTTCACTCATATCACATCTCATTCATACATTTTAGCAGTAACGATCTACCTTGAGTGGCTCACGAAACTTGTATTGTGTGACTATTCAGCTTGAGACTCCAAATAGTTCCCTACTTCCAAAGTGTCAGTGTTTGGTGTTCAGTCTCAACGATAAACCGATGTATACATTATTTGAAAAAAAATGTCTGACACAAGGACAAAACAGAGACTCATTTCAGCAGGGAATATTCGCGAAATATTAATCGTGTAAAATAGCCATGGCTAAATCTTGGCTTCAGAAGGTACCGCCTCTTCAAAAATAATCGGCAGGGTGAAAACTTGCTATTGGGCTAGTTGCCTATGACGCCCACTTACCAGTGCTTCATCCCAGTATTAGAGAGCATATTTATTTTTTCACTGCTGGCAACAGTCGATATTCGACCTCAAGTAAAAGCCAAAATTTTGAATACTGATTTTTAAGGTCATCAAGCAGCAGAAACCTTAATTAGTGAATATTTTTCTTCAAATAAGACATTTGTAAAGGTATTATATAAAATATGAACCAGTTTTTTTTTTGTTGTTTGTTTGTTTTTAAATTAATTTTAACATAAAAATCGAACTCACTATTCAGTCGAAATTGATCTATCGGAACCAGATTGTTAACCATTACACTAAGTCGAAGTGCCCACTCATTTTTTATGATATCACGCATGCTGAAAGATTTTCTAAACCATGCAATAGTTTAGAAAATAACGTTCTATTGTTCTTTTTTTTATTGTTTCCATAATTACCGTTCTTTGATAACCTTAGTGGTTTTTCTTTTTTTATGCGATTTTTTCGTATGTTGTGCCAGAGATTCTTCGCGTACTACTATCTTATCTGGGGACGAGGTGGGGGTATTACACGAGTGTAGTATGACCATGCACTTTTGAAATACAATTTTAAAACACTTTTTGAAAAACATAAATATTGTTTGAGGATTTAATTTTAGTTCTAAAAATTAGAAACTAACATAGAATTAATCGTTAAAAAAAAACATTGTTCGGTCTTTAAATTTGTTTTTAAACTGATTTAGCCTTCAGTATCTGTCTATATTTCTGAGATGGGGTACACTATTTACATTATTCGGACTATTGTCCTCATCTTTGTTGCCATATTTATCACAACGTTTCTGCCGCTCCAGCCTCCTTCGAACTGAACCCTTTATTTCGTTCGTTGGGGTAGACTGTTCTAGTTCCACGTGCCATGTCTAATGGATGTCAGTTATCAGTTATCTCCTGTTAGTTGACCTCTCCAAGTTCTCCACTGCCATAACCAGTTATTGAACTCACAACTCTTTGGGTCCTGTCACTGGATCTAACGAACACCTTTATCCACTGTGCCATGTGTCCTTAAGGACATCTGTGTATGAATTTCTGGGACTTATAAATTTAATGTCTTCTGCAACCATTTTTTATCCGGTGCTCATATTGCAATATGCTAGGCCACAAAAATCTCCTGAGCCGACCAAGCATAGAAATGAATACAATATGGGAACCAGTAATAAGAAGTGCCAGAAAAAAGCAATAATAACAACGAAAATTGAAATATGAGCTCTGGTAAAAAAAAAAATTAGATGAAACTAGAACAGTCTACCCCAGCGAACGAAATAAAAGGTTCAGTTCGACATTCCAACCACCTGAAGAAGGCCGAACCCTAAAATGGCAGACATGTTGTGATAAATATGGCAACAAAGATGAGTACTATGGTCCGAATAATGTACATAGTGATTTAGCCTTTGTTTACTTTTCTGTCACTAAAAGCTTCCATTGCGCGGTGATGCATAGATTTGAAAAAAATCTTTAAAAAAAAATTTAGACCTCTTTGAAATTTAAATTTTACATAATAGGTTAATAACCTAATGGGATTAACGGGATTTCGATGAAATATATCTTACTTTTGCGTTTAATATAATGAAAACGGCATTTAAAAACCATTTCCTTATGAAGTTACTTTAAGGTTCAAGCAATTGACGTATTTGTCAATATTTCCCGCTTAAACAAAATATTTAAAATCAATGGTAGAACAAATATGACAAATTAAAAAAAAAACTTTTCTTTCTGTTTCGTTTGGTTTATTTTGTTTTACGGCATATCAACACATCAATGGGTTATTTAATGCTGACAAAATTTTTATTGCTGGTAATATTTTTTCAAAAATCTGTTGGTATTATTTTTTTTTTTAAATGTATTGTGGGTAATATTTTTTTCAAAAATGTATTGCTGGTAATATTTTTACCCAAAAACGTATTGCTTGTAAAAAATATTTAAAAAAATGTATTGCTGGTATTAAAAACTATTTTTATACTTTCATGGTGTTTTGCCCCTTTTGGGGGGTTAACTATTTGCCCATAGCTGGGCCCTGACAGGTGCTACCACCCCGAGTCAGGGTGGACCTGGAAACACTGGCAGTTAAGAGGTGGTTCCAGGCTCCTCAAAACGTTCTTATCAAGGTCTTGCTGCCAGATGTGGTTTATTGTCTTACCC
Organism: Acanthosepion esculentum; assembly: GCA_964036315.1. NCBI lineage: Eukaryota > Metazoa > Mollusca > Cephalopoda > Sepiida > Sepiidae > Acanthosepion > Acanthosepion esculentum. The sequence continues at coordinate 17,757,446 of OZ038504.1, forward strand.
AGGATACTTTTCTTTTCGAATACGTTACCTATTAAGTTAATAGATAACGTACTTAGAAAGAAAAAAATAACGTTTTTAAACGAGTCATTTAACGACATACGCTTAACAAAAGCAACTTGGGAAAATTACTTATAAAACATCTATGAGTGACGACTCGAGATTATATCTTAGACTGTTTTCCGTAGATACTAAATGTGAAACTGTTATAAAATAAAAAATATTTTCAACATTCTATTAAAAATACTTCGGGTGTGGGGTACTTCAGCGAAGCATTTTTTCAGGGCAGGATGTGGTCAAGAAGGTTCGCCTGATGTCCTGTCGCATCAGGAAAACCGGTGGGTTCTTCAATTATTTGTAAGCGATGTAGAAGTCTTTGCAGTATCTGCCTTCTTGATCAGTTTTGTTCGAGTGGACCAACCACTCCTTGTGTTGAATATTGAAGTCACCACAAATATGAAAGCTAACTGAGTCAAATGCAATGAGGATATTATCAACCCGCCTCTCAGATATTCGGTCGAACATTGCACTTCCATTGTCCTGAAGACGATAGAGAGTGAAAATGAAAGTGCTACGGGGAAACATATACGTGAGATCAGGGTCCTAGATTTTGACGTCTCTGCCACGGGGAATCCGTCCTTAATATAGGCGACGAAAAAGCGGCTGCGATTTTTGTGGTCAGGTTAGGGGTGAGTAGTCCGGCATTGCGAGATCTTGCAGTTGGATAGAATTAGCAATACTAGTTTCAGACAGAAATAGAAGTTTGGGTTTGGCTTCAAGAAGATGAATTTCTACTTCTGGAAAATTGAAACGTAGACCTCTTCACATTGGTGTAGGAGATGGTAAACCTGGGATCTACATTTTTGAGATTGAGTTTGATAATTTTGTTCAATTTAGTTGTGTTCATGTGTGAATAACACTGTGTTTGGTAAAAGACTAGACAGTGAGACTGTCACACCCACAGGCGATGCATGCGTCAATAAACTGGATTGAATTGTCCGGAGATACAGCCATAACAATTCCTTTCATCATGGCACTGAACCCCACCTCCCCGGTGACTATTGCATGGTCTAGAACCAATTTTCAAAACCGATTACAATAGCCCCGATATCATACAACTTTTGATAGAATAGCCCCCTTCGAACTTACTCAAAACCCAGAAAACGTTTACTTCCAGCACTCCTAATGAAGACACAAATAATTCAGGAATGAAGATACAGACGTGATGCCTCGAGTATACATATCTTGTCTGCCTAGAAATCAAGACAACACCTTGAGTCAAAAGCAGCCAAACCGTCTGAGAAATGAAAAAAATTAAAACATTTTAATTAATCAATAATTTTTATTTAAAAAAAAGTTATTCTAAAAATATAATTATTCGTTCAATATTATTTTTTGTCTTCCAAAATGGCACGAAGTATATTTTATTAAACAAAAACAGCTTAAATATCGCTAAATTAGATTGTGACGCAGAAATCTACGGAGGTTGATAAAAAAAAGAGACAGAAAGAAAAAAAGAAGGAAGGAAGAGGAGAGAGTCTACTAGTTGGATGGTAATTGTTGAAATTCGCAGGAATTAGGATTGAAAAGTTGGAAAGAAAATTAAGAAAAGAAATGCGTTAAAAAAATCATGTTTTGAAATAATTTCAAGGAGAATCAAGCACAAATGTTGTCGATAAAGAGACCAGAGTGGTCGCCTAAATAAATAATATTCACGATTCCTCTGGACAAAAAGGACCACGAAAAACATCTGTTTTGATTCAGCCACACAGTATCCCCACAGAGATAGAGATCGACTGAACACGTTCGTCATTATAATTTCTGTGACATTCGCCGGAAGAAAAATGTTATATCCAAACATTAATTCGGATTCCTTTGGATACAAGTGATAAAGAAAAATTAATTCTATTTTGAAGTGACCATGGACAAAAAAGCTGTTTAGTGTGTTTGATCGTAAAAAAATGCACAGAGAAAAGATAAACTTTCGTTTTAAGGATAATGGAAATATTTTTTTTCTCCTTTTCCAATTCTTGAGTGGTCTGGTCGATCGAGAGATCTTAGCATGGGGCAAGCTAATCGAGAAGGATTAATGACTCAAAATCTCTTTTGTTTTCGCAGTGACACCTGAAAGTTGGCTTTGTCGCGCCAGCCCTGGGAGCGGCTGAGGTTGAATTTTGAAAGCTTCATTAAAATTCAATAATTACGTGATTTTTGAAAGAATATAAAAAACAAGGTAGTTTTCGTTTTAAAATGTTTTTCCCTTGAAAATGTTTTTCCAATTCAAATAATTACGATCATTTTGTTCACACAATCGCAATTTTTAACCCAAATTTCTCCGATTCCCTGAAATATACAAAAATAATTTTTTTTCATATGAACATTTTCCCCCACCCTTGCTAATGACATAAAATATAGAGACAAAGATAAATTTGGGATGTCTGCTACTAGAAAAGTTGATTCTCTGTGTCGTGCAAGACAATTTTTCTCGTCAGAATCTACCTTACATATTTATAAGTCTATCATTCGACCTTGCTTTGAATATTGTTGCCACGTCTAGTCCTGTGCTCCTGCTATATATATATATATATATAGAAATTCTTGATAAAATCCGAAGAAGCTGCAATGTTATTGGTCCTGACCTGGCATCCCGGCTTCAGTCACTTTCCCACCGCTGTAACGTAGTTTCCCTGTGTCTTTTCTATAAATGCTTTCATTGTAATTGTCCTGATGAATTTTCTTTTATGGTACCTAGACTTTATGAATTTAAACGCAGTACTAGATTGGCGGTAATGTCTCATTATTTTACAGTTAAAATGGCTAAATACAAGCCTAAGTTCTATGGTAACAGTCTGAACAGCCGGAAAAGAGTTCCACAAGAAGTGTCGTACTTTTGGAACTCTTTCCCGGATTCTAGCTTCCCAATAAACTTTGATTTTCAAAAATGTAAATGTAATGTCAATCGTTATCTTCTGTCTTCTTAACTCTTGTTCTTTTATTATTTTCTCTCCTTAATAGTATTTTCTCATACTCTCAAACACTCAGTAAACCTTAACATCTTAGTGGATTTATTGCCTTGCTTTAGATGAAATTATTAAAAAAAAAGGTATCGTCAGGTATCGATTTTCAGCAAAGTGGCTACACCGTAGCTACAGTCAGTCAGTTATGTGCCATGCGTGATACACGCTTAGGCGATCATGTATCTTTCGATAAATGACTGACATGGCAGATTTTTTCCCGCAATAGGTTGCCATTTCTTTCTGCGGTAGACCAGTTGCCATCCAAGGTCTGTCCTGCTATTTACGTATAACTGGCGGGGAGGAGAAAAGGATTCATACCTTTCCAAAAGGTATTAGCACGTAAGTGAATGTAATGGATCTGACTGGAATTCGAACTCGGCTCTCCGATTCGTCAATCCGAGCCGCTATCCATTCTATGGTAGTGAAAAAAATGATTCTTGACTTTAATGTTAAATTTGCGTCAAAAAAATGATTTTACAACCCGGGCCATTTTATTAAAATTCCCTGTTTATTGTAAATTGAGAAAATGTCATACCCCCTATTATTAAGACCCCCTCCCCGCTGTATTAGCCACCAAAAAACATGATTGTAGCCTGTGTTCAAATATCGAATCAGAGATCAAAATGTTTTATTGTGTAGCCTCATTGAAAAATGTTTCGCCAGACAAGAAAGAGTAATTTGGCAGGGGGTGGGGAATTTATATCTGTCTGTATATTTCTTTCCCCCTACCCTTTCACACACACACACACACACACACACACACACACACACACACACACACACACACACACACTCAGAAATACAAATGAATTCATCAGTTATATTGATAATCACTCCATTTTATAACTTGCAAAATGTCATGTGCAAATGTGTTGCTTATCCCGATATGAAACACGGTAAAAATATTCACTTGGTATTCAAATTCACACGCACACACTTACACAAATAAATATAGATAAACTTGTGTGGCGGGAAACACAAGTTGATCACCAATGTCCAGTTCCAGGAGACAATCCCCCCAGGCTTCACTTTTCCCATGCTACTAAATTCTAAGGGGATCGGGAAAATGGAAGTGCCGAGGGAACTGGGAATTTTTTTCCTACCAATCCCACACTCGCATGGGATTAAGCTCAATCTTATTCCGTTCGAATTGGCGCAGTGTTAAATACTTTTTCACCATTTTCTTGTATCCTTATACTCTCTCACTATTACTTGTCCTTCTTTTTCTCTATTGTGGAATGACAAATAATAATGACACCCTACACGTACGCACATCCACGCAGACGGGTGCACGCGCGAAAACGCACACACGCACGCGTACACTACGAAACTCTGGAGTCGGGATGCTGAAGATAACATCAATCCTTTTACTTATATATAATATATATATATATATAAAGAAGTCATGGTGATAATATATATATCATATATAAAGAAGAAATGGCGATTTTTTATTTATTAATCAGACAGATTTTTATCACTCTAACCGTTATTATTTACTGGATACACATATTTGAATAGACGCTCCGTTTATTATTTAAACAGTCTTTTATTTTCGTCTGAATATTCGAGAAATCTTATAAAAGAAAAAGATGCGCTCTCCGGCAAGATTCGAATCTGCGTCTCCCTAAGTAAAGGGAGGGGGAGCTTACATGTGTGTGTTTGAGAAAGAGAGTGCATGATATATCTGTTTGTGCGCACGCGTGTGCGTTCGCATGATACTGAGCACTATTTTCCAAAAAAGTCGGCGATAACCTGCATTAAATTGGAATTACATTTCAATTCAATAATTGTTTATATTGTATTATATATAGATCTCAAGTGGAATTCCTATATACGATCCACCACGAAAGATGCTTTAAAAATGGTCGGATCCTTATGCCGCTCCAGAAGATACCTGGTTCCTCCTGCCATGTTCTATCTTTACAAGAGTCAAATCAGACCAAAACTGAACGAGTGTTGGTAGCTCTGGGCGAGAGCTGCCCACTTCTCACTTTATAGCCTTGACGGAGTTCGACGGAGTTCGACGGAGTTTAACATGGCCTTGTCGGCGATGAATGATTTTCCGTCCCACAGCCCCTGTCCTACAACCCCTGTCCTACAGACGAAACACCGCAAGCTTATCGGTACCCATCGCTATTTCCATAGAAAATCTTCCTTAGTTCTGCCAGTTCAGTCCTTCACATGTAGAACACGCTACGTCATGTACATAAGGTCGAAACATCATCATTCACTTGATATTCCATTCTAAGGAGGAAGTTTCACTCAGTATTTTCCCCAAAACCACTACTTTGTGAGACAGGCTTCCACGAATATGCTTCCGTGATCATTACAATCTTAACCTATTCATGTCTAGAGTCAACTGTTATCTATCCTACATATTCTAATAATCCACGCTTATTTCCTCGTCTTATGTCCATACAACAACCTCACTCAGTACCTTCTACTTTGATTGGTTCTTCAGCTTTGTATTAGGAAGAAATACATTGAAAAATATTTTTAAAATCCTCTACTCTCCAAGTTTTCCATATACAAAAGAAAAGCATACAAAATCTACAAACAAAAACGAAAGTTTAAATAGATTTTCTTTTAGTAATATTATTTCTTATTAACTATAAACGTTAATTATTCTAGATCGTTTGTTAGCAATTCAAATACGTGTACCTATTAAACATAACGTTCATAGTAATATTTAATCAATGTAAAACCGAGAGCTATGTCTACCAAACAGAATGTAAATAATGCCCCCGCAAAAAATATACATCAGGAAAACATAATGAGATTTTAAGAAAACAATATAGGAACACAAATGGGACTTAAAATTTAACACACTAAATGCACTCGTGTGCCACCAGTACCTTCGTGATCATAATTTTGACCTAAAAATTGCCGTTTCAATAATAATTTTTAAAAAGTGAATATAGCCAGAAGATACCTTGAAAGTCCGATGCATTATGGATCAATTCACTTTGCCTTGATGGATGTCTGCAGAAGGCTGACTGGAATTTTATTCAAAGTCGTAAAGATGGCTTCACGAAGAAGACTTGCGAAGGCGCATTGGGATAGCGAAAGATGCCTTCCAAAAGCTAGGCAAAGTATTAAGAAAAACGAAAGTTTTGTTAGCATCAAAGAAAAGAGTACTGAACTGTTGCATAATATCAGTCCTCCTATATGGCAGTGAATGCCGGACAATCTCGTCACATGATGAAGCGACTTGAAGAAACACGAATGTGGTTCTAGAGAACACAAACAAAAAGGACACATATATAACATCAGGAAGAGATAGCTGAAATCTCTCGGACACATAATGAGGAAAGAGGGGTTGGAAAATTTTATACTCACTGGACAGATTGAAGGCAAGAAGGACAGAGGAAAACAACGCATGACCGCCGTAGCGAGCTTGGGTAAATGGGTGACGGGGCGGTGTTTAGGAGAGATAACAGAAAGACAAAATATATTAAGAGCTACAAAAGACAGGACATTTTGGAGAACCATGATCATGAAGAAGAAGAAGAAGAAGAAGAAGAAGAAGAAGAAGAAGAAGAAGAAGAAGAAGAAGAAGAAGAAGAAGAAGAAGAAGAAGAAGAAGAAGAAGAAGAAGAAGAAGAAGAAGAAGAAGAAGAAGAAGAAGAAGAAGAAGAAGAAGAAGAAGAAGAAGAAGAAGAAGAAGAAGAAGAAGAAGAAGAAGAAGAAGAAGAAGAAGAAGAAGAAGAAGAAGAAGAAGAAGAAGAAGAAGAAGAAGAAGAAGAAGAAGAAGAAGAAGAAGAAGAAGAAGAAGAAGAAGAAGAAGAAGAAGAAGAAGAAGAAGAAGAAGAAGAAGAAGAAGAAGAAGAAGAAGAAGAAGAAGAAGAAGAAGAAGAAGAAGAAGAAGAAGAAGAAGAAGAAGAAGAAGAAGAAGAAGAAGAAGAAGAAGAAGAAGAAGAAGAAGAAGAAGAAGAAGAAGAAGAAGAAGAAGAAGAAGAAGAAGAAGAAGAAGAAGAAGAAGAAGAAGAAGAAATATAGTAGTCTAAAAATATGAAAGCTTTGCGTCAATTGGGATTTATGCAAATTAAGCAAAGCCTGGCAAATTCGTTTCTGCTGATCTTCGGGACGAGACTTGGCAAATTTTTAGATGAAGTAAATTTTCGCAAAAATATTTCAAATTTAAGAACGATGATAAAAAATGAATGCTTTTGGCATTTTCAAACGGAATCACAGATGTAGTCAAATTTCTGAGCCCATGTGGAAGCACTTATACAATTTTGTTTTAAAAGTCTGTGAATCGTTGGAAGTGGGAGATACTTATGGGTTTTTTTAGGCTTTAGGGAAGTGCCCGATAAACAAAAAATGGGTAAAACGTCAAAGCGGGTGAATTTTAATACTAAAAATAATGGTGTTTGTAAATTCCGAAAGTATGGGAAATGTCACTTAGCCTCCATATATCATATATATATATATATATATGTGTGTGTGTGTGTGTGTGTGTGTGTGTGTGTGTGTGTGTGTGCCGAAATAAACGATACCGAAGGTTTAAAATACATGTTAAAAATGAAAAATCTTTCTAGAAGCTTTTATTTTAGTTTAATTCCGAGTTAATAGATTAAATTTAAAATTAAATAACCAGGCAGTAATAGATGTGAAAAAATATTGGTTACTAAGATTTTTTAAAAAGAAATGTTTCAAAAATAATTTCATTACCTTGCGAGTTGCGTTACAATTCGACAATTATCTGATTTTTGCAAGAATTTCTAGATCGATGTGTTGCCTGTTTTTTTTTTTGTTTTTTTTACATCATTTTAGACCAAAACATCCTTTTGGTCTTTCCTTTTAATAATAATAATAATAACAACAACAACAAAGATTTGAAAATACGACAAAACAGTAAATATATAAAACAAATTATGAAAATTTCTACTTTGACATGTTTCGCCGTTGTACCAGAGTCTTCAGAATTTAAAGTAAAATTGAGCGTTCAGCTGTTTCATGTCGATCATGTCTTGCTCATGTAATGTTTTTCTTGTGAAATAAAAACCTTTTTCTGGTGACATCGGTTTATCTACGAAACATGTCAAAATAGAAGTTTTCTTAATTCGATAAATTGTTGACTAAACGACGCAAAAATGAAAATAACACTGACATTTCATTTTAGCAGGTATATTTACCAAAATTACACAAAGACATCTTCAAATACAAAGAGTAAAATTATGCAATAAAATCGCCATTGGCTTCAACCACGGTCTCCAGACAACTTCGGAATCTCCTGCAACTCTTCTGGACGATCTCCTTTTGGTGACTGCTGACATAATCCTTGCCTTCAGTTCATTTTTGGTGCTAAAGGGAGTTTTGTTGGACTCTCGCTCAAATGCCCCTCCCCACATAATAATCAGGGGGGGGCAGTCTGGGGAGTTAGGTGGCCAGATGTAAGGTGTGATGTTGTTGCAGAAATTGTTTGACAGCCATGACTGGGTTCTCCTGCTTCTGTGGTACGGTGCAGAGTCCTGTTGCCAGATATTGCGTCTTCTAGCAGCCACCCTTTTGACCCAGGGTAGCACTACCTTCTCAGGACACTTGATGTAGGCCTCCGTGTTGAGTCTGAGGCTCTATGGGAAAATGAATGAAGGCATAACGTCACCATCACTAGTGATCAATCCAGACACCTTCGTAATCACCATTAGACTCATCCAACTCTTTCCAAATCCTCTGCACTGTTCTCAGATTGACACCCAAACATTCTGAAATGTTCGTATTGGAGTTTCCCGCGCGAATGCCAATCAGCACAGCAATCCGTTTCCAAATGTCTGGCGGAGTGAATTGCGTCTTTTTCACACAGACAGTATCCAACTGACCCTACTATACTGTGCAGTCGACAAAATAAAAAAAATAAACAATACGCATGCGCGAAATCATAAATATAAAATGACAACAATTTACCCATCGCACCCTGTTTATTCTTCTTTTGTATGCCGCTTATCTTTAGGACATGGGCGATAATGATCCTCTACAACTTGTCACTTTTTTATACCTTCCAGTCCCTGTTCTATCACCTATTTACAGAAAATTGTCATGTAGTTTAGTCGCTGATCTCTTTGCTCCTGTGAGAGTCAAATTCTCCAAGCCCTCCTTTCTCATTCAATAGTTGAATTTTGTTTTTGTTTTTTCTGATTTTAAGTATAAGTGTCCTTTTTGTTACCATTTTCCTTAAAACTTCCTCGTTGCATACATGATATTCTCAGCATCTTTCAGTAGAACAAATTCTCTGTTACGTAAAGTCTCATCTATGACGAAATCGTCCAGCATTCATTGCCATATAGGAAGATGAATATTACATTCCAGTTTTATACTCTTTTCTTTGTGTCAATCTAAATTATCCTGTTTCTTAATACTCTGTTTAGCTTTTGAAAGGCATTTTTCGTTATTCCAACGTCTTTGGATTTTTGTGCCACATTTCGTCACCTGTTAAAACGCTTCCCAGATATTTAACGCTCATTACTTGCTTCATTATGCTTTCATTCTGGGCTACCCTTTTTCTTACAACTGATGGTTAGTCCTTTCTTCCCGTTTTCCTTGTCTGTCATCAAAACTATACCATTTGCATATCTTATGTTGTTAAGAGTGTCCCAACAAATTATAAATCTTGGTAGGACTTCTAATTCTCTGAGTATCGCCTCGCTATAAAGGTTAAAGTTATTGTTTTTTTAATCAAATATATACACCCAAAAGAATATTTTGTTAGCAATAAAACCTCTTTCGCTCAAGAAATACATTTATCCTGTCTTCAACATCTTGGCGAACAAAATAAACACGCTGGTTATTGTCAACTAAGTCAGGGGGCGAAAAAATCATTATACTTTTATTGACTTTCAGTAAACACAGCTAAACCAACAAAGTCTGCTGTTTCAAATGAGGAGTAATACAAATAGAAATAGTTGGAGTTAGTATTTTCAGGTTTAGCTTAGTATTGAACTGTAAGACTATATCATGTATGTATCTATTATCATGTATTGTGTTCACATTTATTATATTGTTTCGTGCATTCTTTATTTGTTCAGTTCTGTCTTCGTTTTTTTTCTATATTTAGCCTCTGTTCTTTTATCACAGCACCTCTATTGTTTTATTTCCTCTTTATTCGTCCGGTTTATTAATTCAGGTACATTTTAGATAATCATCGTTTTGGCCACTTCCTGCTTAATTACCGGAACTGGCACACACAATAAACCACAGAATCAAGGCACGACACGCACTTCTTACTTTCTTATACTCCTAATTTCTACCCACCAAAAAGATAGCATCGCCGGTACGTAACTTCCTAATTTTCTTTCTCGAAGCATTGGTCTCCTTTTATATCTTATTATTTATTTAAACATTTATTTAAGATATCCACTTTGTATACATTTAGTTTATTGTTGCAGTGAGCCCGATAAATATAAAATAAAATATAATAATATATATAAACAAAAAAAGAAAGAATTAAAATTAAAATAAGGCAATCGCTTCCTATTAAAACACTTATCTCTCTCTATCTCTTTCCCTCTCCCTCTGTCTCTCTCTCTCTCTCTATATATATATATCCTTCTCTTTCTATTCTTCTCTCTCAACTAATGAGAAGGCAACCCTCAAAAATAAAAAAAGAGGACGAAGAAAAAACCCGACCGCCAAACGGCGGAGGTTTGCTGAACCAGAGTCTAGCCATTGTGACTAAAAATTACTAAAAATAAGACAGGCTTCACGCATAACTTCCGCAATAAAAAAAAAAATGAAAAAGAAATAAATAAAATAATTTTGGTCAATCAAAATAAATTAACAGAAAGAGACTCCGAAATCAAGCCTCGCTCCAGTAGTCTGGGATCTTGGTCAAGATTAAAAGGATATACTCACACCTCTGAGCTAAACCAGGAGAAGAGGCAGCAAGAGAAACCACGAAACAAGAGACGCGACCACCGGAGAAACCAGCCATACGTGAAGTTAACAATTAGGCTGTCATGTGCTAACGATATTTTCTACCCTTCTTAGGGCTGAGAAAAACACAATAGATGAACGCTGATCTATTTCCAAGAGGACTACTACTACCAAGTTCTGACTTGTAAACTGTCGATTACCGATCCGAAACGAACTTTCTCACGACTGCTACCAAGACCTGCCTTATGAATGAACTTTTGCTACACCGAATATCAAAGGACTCACACTAATCTAAATCAAATAAATATATATTATTTGTTTTGTTTATATCCTTGAGTCAGTTCGTTTTATTCCGGGGTATTCCGGTAAATAAATGCCAAGTCTCTCTGACACTGTCTCCATTCTGTAAATCTTTTCACCACTGTGCTATACTGTAATTATTTTTCCTTTTTGTGAACTTATTGCAAAATGTATAACATATTCCTCTAAGTAAACTACTTGATACCTCCTTTACCCATTTAGACATTCGGTGTCACAGTTATGTTCGGCGGTGGGCTGCCTTTGTCATATTTCTTCTCCCCTACCTTTTTTTTCCTTTTTATTTATTTTGTTATTCTGACAAACTAGTTAAAAGTACACAAACACGCAACCTTTTAACAGTTAACTTCTCCATACAGAGATAAGTGTTAGGCAGATGTATAAACAAATATACAATTCTCGTACAATGTATAACAATATAATTTTTTTTAAATGTTAGCAAATACGGTGACATTTGTATCTATGTTGCTGAATTTCCTATAAAACAATGTGTCCGACGAATTAAGCGACATAAAGCAAACACTTATCAACAATAATTTTCAAAACCATATTGTTGATGAAGAAATAAGATTAGCTTTAAAGAAATTTAGAAAAGAAAATAATATAAGCAACCAATCCGATATAAACAAAAATAAAAACTCTATTAAATTATTTTATTGTAACCAGATGCAGCCTAATCATAAGTAAAACGAAAAGGTTATTCAAAATATAATTCGCTTGTATTTTTAATCATTTCACTCCAAGTAAGGCAATAAAGCCACTCAGAAACAATGAGTTACCGAGTGTGAAAGAATAAGAAAATTGAAAAAAAAATTATTAAGGAGTGAGAATAATAAAAGAAGAGTGATAAAAAAAGACAGTAGATAATGATTGACATTGCTTTTAAATCAATTTAAAGATCAAAGTTGTTTGGAAAACAAGAAACCGGAAGTGAGTTCCACAAGCAAGAAGTGCGAGAAAAGAAACTTACAGTTACATCTAACCATTTTAACTGTAAAATGATGAGACCTTGTTGTCAATCTATTACTACATAAAGTCTAGGTACCATAGCGGAAAGTTCATCAGAACAAGTATTTATAGAAAAGGCATAGAGAAGCTACCTTACGGCGGTAGGAAAGTGACTGAAGCCGAGATGCCACGTCAGGGTCAATGACATTGAGATTACTCTTTTGATTTTATGAAGAATTTATAAATAAATATGCCACAATATTCGAATTTTGACGCATTTATTTTTCATAAACACAGTCACTTAGAGAATTCAATCGGCTTGGAGACTCTTGCATTATCAGCAGTAGTAGTGACTGTTTACAAATTCGCTTTACTCCCTACAGTGCTTGATCTATAAAATTGTTTTATCGAGAGCTAATATCGCCATCCACACACACACACACACACACACGCACACAGACGCACACACACACACACACACACACACACACACACACACACACACACACACATATATATATATATATATATATATATATATATATATATATATATATATGTGTGTACTTCCAAAGATTCACTAAAAATTATCATACATGACGAAAAAAATGCCCCAAACTTAATAAAAGCAATGCTTTATCGGCAAAGATTTTTGTGTTATTATTAAGAGGAAAGACCAAAGGATCTTTTGATGGAAAGATTATTTTTGATCCTTTTTAGACCCTTTTAAATTTTGGGTAAAAATGTTGTTTTTCCGGCATCAACGTGGAACGATAAATTTGCACGGGAAATTTGAACGTCTTTTCTGCGGTCAAAACCACATTGATTTGGAAATTCTTGCAAAAATCAGGTAATTGTCGGATTTTAATTAAACTTTCAGGACTTATTCACAAATGAATGAAATTATTTTTAAATGTTTCATTTTTGGACAATTTTGGTAAAAATATTTGTAGCGCTTAATGTTTTATTAGTTAAAAGGACAAGTCCTAGGAGAAGTTTTGAAATGTTTTGGTCAAACAGCACCACAGTCAGAGAAAATTAGCTCTGAATCATGCAATTAAAACTTGCATTAAAACTAAAACATTATTCAATTAGAAATGTTTTAATTGCTTCTAATAATAATATATATTATAAAAACTATTGTCGTTAAAAACTTTCGATGAATAATGAATTTTTACAAGAATTATTTTCATTGTTTTTAATTTCAATTTGAATAATTTATAAACTTTTAAGTCTTTGAAAGTTTTGTATTAATTTGTAGCAGTCAAGTTATATTGTTAATAAATTAAAACTTTAACCATGAATGGAAAAGCTTATTATAATTTAGCGAACCAAGTATTTTAAAAAGAATTTTGAATTTGTATGTGTGTGTTTGTGTGTATGTGTGTATAAATATGCCGATTTTTGTAAATACTGACGTCCATATACGACATTATCAGAAAATAAGTGCGGTAACTATAATAAATTTTAAATTTATTGGCAATTTTCTAAAATTTATCAACAAGCGCCTTTTTAAGTAAAACTATAAAGCAGAAGTACATAAAATTCAATAATATATTACAATGTTTAAAATATTTCATTTCTTTAAAATATTTATCGATAACCTGATGTTTGCGAGATTTATACAAAGGGAAAATACTTGTAGTAAAATTACATGACGAATACAACGTAAACCTCATTTTCCCTTTGCATAAATCTCACAAACATCAGGTTATCGATAAATATGTCAACACCTCATAAAATACCCATCTCGGTGCTAAAAAATGGTTTTCTGCGATATTTCAAACTAAAAGTAAGTAATATTTATTTTAAATCAGATTAATTAAGCTTTAAATGAGTTAATCTTCCTTAAATAAAGTTTCTGAAAAGTATATTTTATTTTTGAAAGATTTTTTGAATAAAGAGGATTATGTTGTGCTGACAGATTTGTCAATATGGACGATATGATCGAGTCGACTGATAATCTGAAAAAATCATTCCAATCAATTTAAATTCGGTTCGAAATACAGGAAGTATTTTGCTTATTGGAAATATTAAATAAAAACTAAAATAAAAGCTTCAAAAAAGATTTTTCATTTTTAAAATACATTTTAAACCATAGGTATCGCTTGTTGACATACTGTTTTATGCTTCAACGCAATCTTCATGGCCTGAAGATTGCATTTAAGCATGAAACAGACTGTCAACGCAGGGGGTAGACACACACACATAAAAATAAATAAATGTGTGTGTGTGTGTGTGTGTGTGTGTGTGTGTGTGTGTGTGTGTGTGTGTGTGTGTGTGTGTGTGTGTGTGTGTGTTTATAGTGCTTGGCTTTACGAACAAATATTTGGTCGGATCTAATATATCTGTTGCCGGCATACAGACGCTTTGTGAGGTCTACACAGAATAAATATGCTTTTCTTTACCGACTATAAATGATGGCTTGGTAACTGGTGGCAGTTTTGTATTTGAAAAAAATGTCTTTTTTCTGTGGATTACGGAGAGGGAGGAGGTTGCTTGATAAATCCTGTGCCTCCATCACGACTGCATGTGCTTACCAATGACGGTTGTCGAATTCACAGGGGATATGGGTTATTTTCAAAGACTCTTTTTATTTCTTTAGTTGGGTTCCACTTCTCCGTTAGGCAGACACAAATTCTCCAAATATGAGGGTCTTTTGAAGACTATAGACCCACCCAATTCCCGCCACGTGGGCAGCCTGTCGTCCACATTTTAAACTTTTACAGAATAGATTCAATATTTGTGGCCCTGGCTGAATCTAGAAACTCGGTGTGACTGATATATATATATATATATATATATATATATATATATATATATAAAGGGAAGCGGTTATAGCAGTTCCAACGAGAGAAAAAAAGAGTGTATATTTCGTATATAAAAAGTGTGTAGAAGAGAGAAACCGCAAACGTTTTTGGTTGTAACGTGAATTTAAAAAAAATATATATTATGCATTATATTCCATAATTTTGCTAGACGTGTTTCCGGTCTCGTGACCTTCATCAGGCAAGGATTGGATATATCCACATATTATTAAAAGGAATTCATTTTTCTTATGTTTTTCGATGTTAAATATTCACGATATTAGACAGTCTCTTTTTTGTGTGTTAGTGATCCACATAACCAATGGAAAAGGTGCATATTCGCTATATTTGTATTTTATAATATGATACTAATATTTGAATATTACATGCATTATTATTATTATTAAGTAAAACATCAGTTTTATCAAAATCATATTTATTTTAAATACAGCTGTACTTTTTGGCTATAGTTAAAATGGATGTAGTTTGGTCAACGGTGTAGCCAGGGTTAGCAGTATATATACTAATTTTATATCTTGTGTATGTTGCGACTCCCTTAAAATTAGCTTCAAAATTAGGTCTTCAAAAGTCGCATCATACGCGTGTATATACGGTATTTCTTTTTTTTATCTTTGCCATAAAAACTGTATTTTTAATACACACACACGTGCGCGTGCGCACACACATACTCGCGCTCGCACACACACACACACACTCACACACACACACACACACACACACACACACACATATATATATATATATATATATATATATATATATATATATATATATATATATATGGTGCGCCCTAAATACCCATTATTTAAACATAAACTGAAATCCTACCTGTTCGTAAAAATAGTTTAACATTTTACATAAAGCTTCCTGACATTCTTTTGTTTCATTGTTTGCAGTTTAATTCAATATGGCGCCTAAAATATGCGACCAATTTGTCGCATTGAAAATGGCTGGTATGAAGAATTGTGAAGTGATTAACCAGTTGAATATTTGCAGAAAAACCTTTTTAATTTGTGTGAAAAGTTTCAAGAGGAGCTAACAACCTCCACAAATCCAATTCCACGAAGAAACCGTTTAGTTTGTACAAGGAGAGTCACTGAAGCCGTCAAGAACAGATTGAAGAGAAATCCAGGTAAAAGCATGAGGAAGATGTCAAAATAGCTGGGTATTTCGCTAAAGAGGATTGTGAAAGATGATTTCGGTCTAAAACCATACAAAATTCAATGATTTCAGCTGCTCTCAAATACCTCCAAGCTAAAACAGCTTGACAGAGAAAAGAAAATGTTGATACAGTATGCTGCAGACAAAGTTTTCGTTTGGTCAGACGGGAGGTTTCTCATTGCATACGATAGGACTAACTCCACCTTATTTAACTAAATATTTTCAATGGTATCAGAATACATCTTAAGTGACAGAAAGCAATTGGTGTCATGGTTTGGGCTGCTGTTACTTCTGATGGTTCGAAATCGGCCTTGATGTTCATTAAAAAAAAAGGAACGAAAGTGAACAGAGTTTGCCAGCAAATAATGGCGAGACATTTTCTGCTCTGATTGTCAGCTATATTTGGAAGTTGCACATTTTGATGCAGGACTGCTGCAAGAGACATTTCCGTGAATTTCTTGACAAGTCAATTTGACCCTAACATTAATCCTATGGACTTTGCGATATGACTCATATTGGAGAGCAATGCCTCACCCATCTCATAATCAGGTGTGTCAGACCTGAAAGATGCTTTTCTGGTGCGATGTTACAATTTAAGCAAAGAGGTGTTGAAGAAGTCGTGCACTTTGGTAAAGAAGAAAGCTATAGTAAAATCAAAGAGTGGCGATTTTGAATTGTAAATACAGACCAACCACTCATCTACGACCCCCCCCCCCCCCCAAATCAACGGACTTTGGATGCAATGGACAAAATCTACTGGCAAAATAAAAATCTTTAGGAAAAAACTTCCAAATCGTCAGCGATATATTTCAAAATTTGCGGGCTTTGCAGAACGAACCGTATTAGTTCTCAAAGTGACCGCTTGGCTATGATAGCGGACCTTTTAATTGTAAACAAAGACGGAAAGTACGATACATTAGTACGCGCATGAGAAAGTAGCTGTGAGAAATCTATTGTTTTTTTTTTGTTATTTTGATTAATATACTTTATTAAGTATATATTTATTTATGCCATGTATACGTGTTTATAGTATTTACATTATGAGCATAATTACTGGTAGTTACTATAGTGGTTTTATAACTCAAAAATAATCCCTTTCCATCGACGAACAACCGGCTTTGATGGACCATCCCTCCCCCTATTAGTCCTTTGATGAGAGGTTTGTCTGTATATGTAAAATATTGTCAATAATTAACAGACACTTACCTTAACAAAAACCAACAGTGCTCAAAGCTTATAGAATTAAGAAACCCAAAACAGAAAACCAAAGATAGAGCTATATATGTTATGTATGTATGTATTCGTGTATGTAAGTTATGTATGTATTCGTGTATGTATGTTATGTATGTATGTATTCGTGTATGTATGTTATGTATGTATGTATTCGTGTATGTAAGTTATGTATGTATTCGTGTATGTATGTTATGTATGCATGTATTCGTGTATGTATGTATCTATGTATGTATTCGTGTATGTATGTTATGTATGTATGTATTCGTGTATGTATGTTATGTATGTATGTATTCGTGTATGTATGTTATGTATGTATGTATTCGTGTATGTAAGTTATGTATGTATTCGTGTATGTATGTTATGTATGTATGTATTCGTGTATGTATGTATCTATGTATGTATTCGTGTATGTATGTATGTATTCGTGTATGTATGTTATGTATGTATGTATTCGTGTATGTAAGTTATGTATGTATGTATTCGTGTATGTATGTAATTCATGATGGCATTAAGATCTACCAAAAACATGCAATAAGTTGGTCAAGTGTCAAACGTGCAGCTAGGAAAGGGGAAATTAGGGATCAAGCAATCTGCCAATTTACATGTAATGAACTTGACAGAGGATGTTTATCCAATGCAGGCTTCGTTAACCGCAAGATGAATATATATTTGACAAATTACGATCAGTACCATGCTAGGAATAACGTAACAAGAAGGGTGGTGAAAGAAATCCAACAAAAACTGTCACGTGAAACCCTCGAGCAAGCTGAACAGAATTTACATATCAGGTCAGGCCCTGTATAGAACAACGCAATTGGCCGTGTCTGCAATAAATATTGCAAGTCATTTGCTGGCTTCAATAACATGTTCTCATGCGAACTAAGGCATTTATCAAAGATGTAAGCGATGGTTATACTCGTCTAACGAGTTGACAACCAACATGTATGTAGATATGTCAATGCTTGAAATTACGTAATTGTCATGTCCAAACTGATTGATATAATAATATTTAGTTAGATAATTTTTAGTGAGTTCAATTTTATACCCGTAAGAAATGGCCAGCACCAGCGGAGCAGAGTGGCGCAGTGGTAGCTTACTAGTCTCATAACCCAGAGTCCGTAGATCAAACTACGCTCTGCTAGATAATGTTTTCCTGTAGGATTGTAGTGGAAAGATCAATGAATTTATATAATAATCAATGAATACACAGGGTTTAATCATGAGGCCTGGTAATTTGCGTGTTACTTTTTTTCCACAAACAATTTTTAAGAGAGAAATCGTTCAAATTATGCAACACAAAACAAGAACAAATAATAAAAACACAATTTACTGAACGAGGAAACAAATTGAATAATTATTATACATCTTATATACAAGTTTTATGATTGGAATAATGTGGCATGAATGAATAGTTCGTTCGTATCAGGTCGATTCGGTTGAGGTTAATTGTTCGTACAGAATGTGTGTGTGTGTGTGTGTGTGTGTGTGTGTGTGTGTGTGTGTGTGTGTGTGTGTGTGTGTGTGTGTGTGTGCAATAGTCCGTTTGTTCGTATCAGGTCGATTCGGTTGAGGTTAATTGTTCGTACAGGATGTGTGTGTGCAATTACCCGATTTGCCAATCTTGCTACGAATGATTCATTTAGCATTTTGGGGATGTCCACGGTGTATGGACTATCCCAACAGGATAATTTTAATTTTTTGTTATATGTTCGCTTAATCTCCTGATATTCATCCGTTAATATTTGTAATAAACAATATAATAAAAATTAAAATTACACAGCTAATATAGTTAAATTTTATACGTACAAGTAAAGACCAGTACCAGCGGAGCAGAGTGGCGCAGTGGAAGCGTGCTGGGCTCATAAAACAGAGGCTCGTAGATCGAAACTACACTCTACTAGAAGATGTCAGTTCTGGTTGGGAACACACATTTACCTAATGACCGCACACATTTTATAATGACCATAAATGGACTCTCCCTGTAGAACATAGACTTAAATATTCCGAAGTATGAGAAACAATAAAAATGTTACATGAATTTTGAACTTTTTTTTTTCCTCAATGGATTCTTGAAACTTTCGCCCTTGTTTCGCTTAGTAAATAATTATAAATTCATTATTTCATTATTCATTACAACATTTAATTCTTGCTTGTTGTGATTCATGTTTTTGATTCTATTACAAATTTATACTCTCTCTCTCTTTCTTTCTCTCTCTTTCTCTCTCTCTCTCTCTCGATATATATATATATATATATACACACACACACACACACACACACACACACACACACACACATTGGTTCTTTCATTTCGTCATTGATTCTTTCATCTATGAAAGAAAGATTGTTTATGTCTGTATGTAAATGTATGTATGTTTGTTTGTACAGCGACCGAGCGCACGTCTTTTTGTTAAAAGAAAAATTGATGGAGAACAGTAAACTGCCAAACTTCAATAAAATCCACACCCTGTTTTTGTCCGAGAGGGGGTTTAAAAAAATTAATGACCAAAAAAATGATAAAAAAATAAAACTAATAAAGGATAAGCATAATAAAAACCAAATAAAACACAAATAAAAGAAAAAACATAAACAAGAAGAAAAACAAACAACCTATTGAACGGCCAGTTACCGAAAATCAGCGCTGAATTCTCAAATACAAAAACTCAATAAAAACATTATTGAATTAGGAAATAATTGTTTTTATTTTAAGAATAATGTTGTTTGAAACAAAAAAATTTCCGATGAAAAATGAATTTTTACAAGATTTGTTTTCTTTTTTTACAGATATAATTTATAAAATTGTTAAATATTTTAACATTCAGTTTCAATGTACTGTTATCAAGTAACCCTATTTTACTAATCATAAATCTAAAAGCTTATTACAATCTGGAAACGACTAGTATTTATACAAGAATTTTACATTGTTTCTGGATGCGTAAACATGCCTTTTTTTTATATATACGGATGTTCAAACATTACATTATTAAAAAGAGTTGTTTAAAATTTCTTGAGATGATATAAAAATCTATAATAAATAAAATACCATAAAATTTCATAAGAGATGTACGTAAAAATTATAGGTACCTCTCTTATTTATGAAATTTTGTTATATTAATTTTTATATTGTGTTACATATGAAATTTTTAATTTATTTTATTGTTATATAATATTTTATATTTTATTATTTTCCAGAAAGAATCTTCCGACGTAAGGCTTTATAGCCAATGTACCTAATAACTAATAAAATATTAGATTCATTAAAATATATGTTAATTTGCAAATATTATTGGGTACATAAATAATTTCACTTACAATTTTTAAAATTTGTCACTTCTGTTCATCTATCCGATGACTTCTCCTGACCTCAGTTGTCAATACTAATGTGATGATCATCATCACGCACATACATACATACACAAATTCAAATTATACAACAACAAGCATTCCTTGGATAATAAATCAACACTACTGTGTAATGGACAATTTATAAATCGCAGCTATGCGACAATTTTATAATCGCTAAATTTTCATGTAGTCAATTTCGTGCACTTTTGGGAGAATCGGATCCCAGAAGCTTTCGTGAGTCTCCCCAAAGATCGCTCGCTGATTGGTCAATGCCAACCAATCAGATTGTCTGCACGTGAAGAATGATTCTTCCTGCGCAGCGCTCCGGAGCCGATGATCACCTATAAAAGCAAGAAATATTCTTAGATAATTAGGGAGAATGCAGCTGCCAAACGAATTCACGACAGTTGAAACCATACGCCAATCTTCTCACTCACACCACCACTCAATTGCTGAATATTCCCTATACTCACATAACCTTTTTTCTTACACAGCAAAACTGTTGAAAACATTTATTACCAGAAACTATTAAAACCTTCTTTCTTTCAGTGAACTTTGGAACACAAATAATAGTTAAAGAGAGACAACTCTTGTTTTACTCAATGCATGCTTTTCTTTCACAACCTTGTTTGTACATCTTGTTAAATACAAATTTTATGTGTAATGATGTCTTTGGTTTATCCTCTTTTTCTTCACGTCAGTTTGGTTTCCTAATCTAAGTTAAATTAATGTGGTGAAGTCCGCCACACTATCAATCAACACCTGACAAGTGAGTCACCATAGTTAAGAAATGCTTTTCTTATTTTCTACTTCGTTTTTTCTGCTAAAATGTAAGTACTATTTGTTTCAAATTAGATTAAGTAAGCTTTAAATTTCTAATTTTACTCAAATAACTTTTGAAAAATGTATATTTTATTTTTACAAGATTTTTAAAACGGAGAATTTAACTTTTGTTTACAAATGTCTCAAAATCACAGACATCATCGATTTTACTGAAAACAAAAAAAGTTTATCTAATCAATATAAATTCAGTTTTAAATACATCAAAGTATTTTGTTTACTGGCTATAGTTAATTTATTCCTTTACCTCTGAATTAAAGCTAAAAAGAATGCTTCAGGAACGATTTTTCATTATTTTAAAATTAATTTTAATCTATAGATATACCATTTTTCGGCAAGTTAGTAGAGATCCCTATAAGAGTATAATATACTCTTGAACAAAAACCTTAAAAATGGCCATTTATTCATGAAAAAAGATAAAGTTTTGCTTTGTCTATTAGCAAAGCACAAGGCCATATTCTATTAGTTACTGGACTACAGTTAGAAGAATCCTGTTTCTCTCATTGGCAGTTGTATGTTGGTTGTTCACGTGTGGGAAGTAAAACCAATTTGTTTATGCTCCACAAGGAAAGACAAAGAATATTGTCTACTAAGAAGTATTGTAATGTAAAAACTATTTAAAGATATTTTTTGTGTTTGAATAAATAAATCTGAAGTTATATTGTTGTTATAGATTTATTTTTAACTTTTTAAATCCGGGGCAACACTGGGTAGCTCTACTAGTTCTATTATAAATTTATTCTTTCATTCAGTTTTATATTAATTCTTTCATTTTGTCATTAATTCTTTCATTCTGTTATACATTGGTTCTTTCATTCTATTATAAATTAATTCTTTTATTCTATTATACATCCGTTCTTTATTTCGACATTGATTCTTCATTCTATTATAAATTCATTTTATTATAAATTGTTTCTTTCATTCCATTTTATATTGATTCTTCCATTTCATCATTGATTATTTGATTTTATTATAAATTCATTCTTTCAATCTATTTTACATTGGTACTTTCATTCTATTATAAATGTATTCTTTCATTCAGTTTTATATTAATTCTTTCATTTTGTCATTAATTCTTTCATTCTGTTATACATTGATTCTTTCATTCTATTATAAATTTATTCTTTCATTTTATTATAAATTGATTCTTTCATTCAATTTTATATTAATTCTTTCATTTTGTCATTAATCTTTCATTCTGTTATACATTGGTTCTTTCATTCTATTATAAACTTATTCTTTCATTCTATTATATAATGAATCCTTTATTCTGTTATACCCTGGTTCTTTCAGTTTGTCATTGATTCGTTCTATTATACAAAAGTTCTATCATTTTCTCCTCCGCTCACTGCTGTAACTAATACGTTTTCCAGTCTCTGGGAAATCTCCGTTGCCATTCTTCTATTCTTAGCCTACACACGTTAGCAGTGGGGAGGGGGGCGGTATCTTGACAACTCAACGCTTATCGTTTTTTTTTTCACTTGCGTGTCTTATTTTGGATTTTGGAATATCTTCATTCGCGTCCGTAAAGGCTATAAATAAATTTCTCATACGTTTTTACGAATGGGAAATTTATTTAGCCTATAGATATGTCAATATTTATTAATGAATTTTTATTAAAAAAATTTTTCAGTTTATATTATGTTGTTTTTTTAGATCAGTTATCGAAAGCCTTTTTTACTACATATATTCTACGGTCGTTAAGTAATTGGCATGAATCGAAAATAAAGAATCCCAGCGAGATTTAAATTTGCAAATCCCTTTTTTTTTCTTTTCTTTTTTTTTTTCTTTTTTTTTTTTGGTCACTTAGTTTAAGCAATGGAATAGTGAGTGTGTAGGAAATTCAACCGTCCAGTTTTTTTATATTAAAAAACCGAACGTCCGACTTTACAGTAGTAGAAATAAAGATAATGAAAACGTCGGTATGCCTGTTAAATAAACTATTCGTAATTTTTTGGTCGTTGGTCTACAGAAAAATCTACGTTTTAGAAAATACTTGCACTTGGTACACAGTAAAAATCTGTGGTTGAGAAAAGACTGACCGTCTATGATATTATTCTTGAAGATGATTCGTTTATAGTCGACGGCATTTCTTTCAGAACACTTTGTGGATGGGTAGGGGTGTTATATAGGCACGTGCTCTCTTGTTTTTGAACGGCTTGGAGACAGTCGCAACTCCACTACTGAATTTCGAAATCTGTGGGGTTTTATAAGAATTTTTTTCCCGAAATTAGGCTCGAGAAAAATAGAGATTTAGTTTCCTCTGATAAGTCAAATATTTCACACGCTGATGTTAATTTCTAGCCATTAGACACTTTGGTTAAAAGAAAACGACGTGTGTTATATCGTGCAATTTTTTGGCATGTTTGTAAATATTGTCTGTTATTGGGTAGAAAATAAAATTTGGGCGTGTTTTAATATGGTATTCACGTGTGTATATTATTGTGTTGGAAATGGGGTTTATTTCTTATATATTCTAAGTCATTTCGCAGATATCTGTCGCCTTTTGGAGTCTTCCGATAATGTTGAGCAGAGCCTTGTATGTGAGTAATATCCGCCAATTAAAGATTTAAAGACTTCTGTTCTACAGAAAGTTTGACTTAAAATGCTCAATACATTATTAATATTACTATAGTGACCGAGTATTCTTGTTTTCAGATGAATTAAATTTAATTTTCAAGTTTTCGAAGTTAATCTCCATCGACCTAAGTCAGATAACAAAGGTTACACCCTCGTTTACCATCGATTAATTCGAATACCTGTTTTTTTTTTTCATCTAGTCCCATTGATTGACCTGAAATGTTTAATGATTCATTATATTTGAAGAAGTTGTTATTTCCGTCTTTGTTTTTATGTCTGTTTTTCAGTTGATACATTCTTCAGTCTTTTATGTAATGTTATCGTTGTACAGACAATGGACACAAGACTAAATCTCTCATACGTAAAATTATTGAATATACAACTTCGGACTTAATATTGCGGGAGTGTTGGTTGTGTTTAGGTTAGAAAACACGTGTCTCCTGGTATGTATTTTTTCCACAACAATTATTGCGAGTCCGAGCAATAAATGAATAAAATAACAACAAAACTATATACAAACAAACGATAATGTATGTATTAATTAAATAAAGGTATATATAGACAATAGAAGATGGTTGCGTGAGACAAAACACTGAATATGAAAGAAGAAAACATTTAAACTAGTGAAGGTGTTTGTGTAGAAGAGAAAAATAAATGAAAGTGAAGTGCCACCACACGCGAGCTACATCTTATTGTCTAGCATAAAAGTAGAAAAGAGAGAATGACAGAGAATTTCACTCCCTATTTATAGGCTTAAGTAGCGTCCCCTAGCGACGGTTTTTTGTGTGTGAAATAAGTGGGGTAACTCCACAATATCAATTAATATCAGCGGGGGGTGGGTGGCTTTGGAGGTTTTCTTCGAACGGAGATTTTTCTTCTCGCGAGAATGTAAGATACTTTCTACCTCGTTTATTATCTCGGGATGGGGGTGGGGGAAGAATTTATATATTCCTATCATCGGTTGTTCCACGTGTGCACATCCTAAGCGCAACTGATTGATGACCTGTTTGCATGTCGGAAGCAGCCACTGACATACAGTGAAGGTGCGAGTCATCTTCTAGATCAACCGGCTGATGCATGTGCCTTTTCAGGACACCTTGGTTATATGACTGGGTGCCGAGTCTATTTTGATTACATATGGGGTGAGCCCATCACATATTGGGGTCACCGCAGATCAACTTCTCTTCGGACAATGCTTCCTCATTAACATTAAATTCTATTCATACCATCTGGTATTTCCAAACAGGATTCATATACTGCATATATATTATAGGGAATTTTTAGATGAGTCAGTGGATGTGCGGGAGGTGTAATGGAAAACAACTTAGAATGAGAAATCAGTGAGCTGTGTTCGAATCCAAGTCGGGTTCGTTATATTCACTTGGGAAAGGTACGAATATATTTCATCTATGTTATGGGTAACTAACAGAAAAGACTGGATCCTATATACTTGGTTGGCAACCGGTCTAGGAGAAGGAAAATATCTCAATTCAAACCAACCTTGAGAGGGTTTGGCTTCGTCAGGTTATCTTGCCCAAGGCACTCCCAGGCTGCTACGGCTGCAGTACATGTGATGCCCCTAACGTTCTCAGGGGTTACGAGACTCGTAATCATTATTCCACAAATTGGTCTACTGACATTCTAATCCTTCTTTATAATTTCGTTTCAATCGATTTATTCTTCGCTTGAAATGTGTTGTCAAAGACATCAAATATGAAAATATTAGTTCTGACAATCCTTTGTAGTATGTGATACATGGCAGACAATACAAAAAGTCTGGATCAGGAAATCTTTGATCTAAGAAGACTTGATCTGTGGTGACCCCAGTATATACTCGGCTCGCTCCTAGAGATACTAAAATAATCTTTGTATTCGATGTCACCTCAGAATATCAAAATGCTTAAGAGCCTTGTGTTTTTGACCTAGGTTCAATCAACACCGTTAAGAGCATAATAGGGCCTCAAAGTGGATGGCCAACATAAACAGGAACTCAACTGAAATTAGGATATACATACACAAGACAACTCATGATAGGAAGTTATACAAACATCCGACCTACAAGGGAAAAAAAAGAGATCATAAGATCGAAATTTCGAAGAATGGCCAGAAATCATATACCCTCGATATGGCAGATTTTGATCTGACGGAATCTGGAAGTGAATACTGGATGCTGTAAGCTTGGACCTACAAAATGTTGATAAGCCGTAAAAAAATCAATCAGGAAGATTAATTAATAAGAACATTTCATTACAAATGAAAACACGAAACTAAATCTTTCATAGATAACATTATATTTTATTCAACTCCAGACTTCTCTTCAGTTAGCGTCAGCAAGTATGTGTGTGTTTGTATGCGAGCGACCCCGGGCCCTTATCTGAAAATTAAATTCGGTTGAGCACTTTAGAGCGAACAGCACAAATTTGTAAACAGTAACTGCTGATGATGATGCAAAAGCTCCTCTATGAAGCACTCTGGGTCACTGGCGTGGTTATTCTAAAATAAATACGTAAAAATTCACCTTCCGCTCTGCCGGGAGCTGATAGCACAGGGAAAAATCTCCGACTGATGTCAAATCGGTTGGGTTTCAATCCTGGCTTGAGGCAATCGGATGTCTAACCAGACAGATGAGCTGTGATATGTGTGTGGATGATACACACGCACACGCACACGCACACACACACACACACACACATATATATATATATATACCCCTATATATATACTCCTCTTTTTAAAAATATTTATAATTTATTTATTAATTATAATTTTTACAAGAACAGGATATGAGAGGAAATCGTTTAGCTTGAGGTTTTATTTAACCTTCGATATAGGCACGAGATTTTGCTACCAGGAAATCATGTCAACTGATTTCACCAGGGTCTCTTGTGTTATGGAAAACATAACATCTTGTATTCGCTCTTCAAGTTCTTCCAGAGTCTTGGTTTGGTATAGTAGACTTACTCATTTAACCAACCCAAGGAAAAAATGTCACAGGGTGTTAATTCAGGACTCCTGGCTGGCAACTCATGCCTACAATAGAGAGTTACTTTTCAACCACCATGTATATATATATATATATATATATATATATATATATATATATATATATATATATATATATATATATATGACACACGCGTGCTCATCACATGCCCATTGCCAGAGTAGCCACTGAAATTCTGTGAAGTGCAGATCTTCACTTGGTAGCTAGAAGTCAACACGTCGATTCACCTGACTTCTCTGAAATCGTACTGAGGGTCAGATATATAGAGTTCAACCTCCATACACCAATTTCCAGTATCTAATTATCATACTATTCTGATTTAGTAAATTTCATTGGATAATAATTTCGAGGAGATTTACTATGTATTTACTCTTGCTGATAACAAATTTTGTACATCCTAAACACGAGGTGGATCCAAATTGTTTTTTGTAAATACTAATGCCGATTGGTCAATATATATGAATAATGGCAACAATGCCCATGTGGTAGTGTTTATAGTGAGTTGACCGCCAAAATTTCTAGACATGTTCGTGAGCCTATCACGTGACTAGAAAACAAACAAATTCAATGCACGAGCAAACCTCGTCAGTGAGCATTTCTGCACGACTAGCAATTGCCAAACTAGTCCACGACGCTTGTAACATTGAAGTGCAAAGTTAAAATTTCAATTTCTTCAACACAAAAACAACTTCATTGTAATTCAAGTTAAAAAAAATATTCAACTCAATCACTCACTCACTGGATTCATTTATCAAAATTCAACCAACACATATTTTATGTGTATTTTATGTTATATAGAATATTCTTATTGTTGCTGTGATCTGAGATTTGTTGTTTGTGTCTTATTTATGCTTTATCAATGTTGTGGAACGAAGAAGCTTAAAATGTATGCAAAAATAACCAATTCGCCTACGCAAACTTAACCTTCACTTTTCTAACATTTTTGATCCGACAAAATAGTTAATTAGCTCGTCTCCACCAAAAAAGTATATGCTGCCATGATTTATGGTGAGACACATCCTAGAATTGCTGGTCACCCACAAAGAACCTTTTGTAACCTTTTCTCTACACTTCTGTTAAACAATATTAATTACTTAAACGTCCTTCCTTTTTGAAAATCGCGCCTTGTCTTCATCTTCTCCTCCGCACACTGCTGTGCTGTAACTAATGTTATTTGGTGATGCTAACGTCACCGGGGAATCTCCGTTGGTATTCTTCTGTTTTAGCCTACACACATTAACGGAGAAAAACTTTGGACTAAAGATGTTGATAAACATTGACAATTCAATGTTTCCTTTAGTTTGTAATATTTTCATTCACGTAACAACATAAAGGACGTTTGATGTCAATATTTATTAATTAATTTTTATTACATTTCTTTCAGCTTATTCTGTTGCTAAAAGCTCCGTTATCTGAAAGTAGAAAGTTTTTACAGCATTTATTCAATGGCCGTTAAGTAATTGGCATGAATTGAAAACAAAGAATCCCAGCGAGATTTGAATTTCTATTAATTTTTTCAACACTCTTTGGTCTTTAAAGTTTTAAAAAGCAAGAGACTTTTCAAAGAAGGTTGCGTGCAGTCGATAAAGAAAGAAAAAAGAGAAAATAATTAACATTTGTAAAGAAATAAAAATGAAATAGACTGATAACAAAAAAATATTCAAGTAGATAAGTTTTGAAATATTTTTTACTGGTCGGGAATGTTATCTAGAATCAGTTAATAAACTTAATTCCCTCAAAGATTTGAAAAAATAAATCAGATATTGAATTGCCCCCCTTAGATTGAAGTTTTTTTTTCTTTTATCTCCCTTATAACGATTTATTTTTCTACTTTTTGGTTCTGAGTTGTGTGTTTATTTATTTATGTAACTTTTTATTGATAAAAAAAATGGAAAAAGCAATCTGGAAAATTTTGCATTGAATATAAATAAATAAATAAAACTGAATCGAAATAAAATTATATTTAAAAAATGGAAGAAAAAAAACTAAGTCTTCTTCTCTCAATCACTGAGTTTGTATCCGACCGATTTTTCATAATGTCATGCTCAGATTTAAACCATAAAAATGATAACAATTGTTTACTTCGAGAAAATGGCTTTATAATATGTGATAATAATTTTAGATAATTTAGGTATTCATTTCTTTTGTTTGACCGCATTTTCCAATAAATTTAATTTTTAAAATTTAACGCCCCGCCTGCAATAAAAAATATAAGTAAAATAACGATTGATGACTGGACCTTGTCAGGTTCGAACGTTTGTTGCTGCTTACTCGCACTTCTCATTCTTTTCTCCATCAATTATTGTGGCATGCCAGTGATGAGACATTTTGTCACGATATCTATGCGATAGAGCATAAATGGATTCAAAGACAGAAAACTGAACATGAAGCACCTAAGATGAAAATTGAACTATGTGCAAATAACCGGTACGTCACCCAGCTCCATTACACTCGCCGATTTTTACTGTAGTGTAAACTTAAGTAAGATCCACTCAAATAGCTTCTTCTTGCGAACCACTGCTCTGTGGAACAGACTCCCAGGAGGATGTTTTCCCGATCATTACAATCTTATCTTCCCCTCTTATCCTTATAAACTACCCTTTAACGTAACCCTCTACCTCAAGTGGCCCAGGGCCTTGTATAGGGTGAACCTTACTGTAAAAAAATAAATTATTTCATTTGCGTCCAAGAATAAATATCATTCAAACAAAATTAATGTGTGAATTTATGCACCAGTTAATCTATAGTTATCTCCCTTGCCTTTGGAAGTTTCGCAAGCACACACACACAACCTAAGGCTAGAACTGACAACGTTTTTGATTCGCCAAGATTGGGTTTTTAAGTAAATTTATTTGCACAATATCATTTGTTGATATAAATTTGTTTATTCAACTGTTGTACTCCATTTTTTAAATTGTCAGTTCATCATAAATTTTGTTTTTCAACCTTGAAAATATGTTTTTAATATAAGAAGCACAACTTTTCTTATAAAAGTTTAAAATGAGGTACAATTGTGCTGAAACAGGAATAGACATCAATTTAATATCTGAAGAAAGAATGACTAATGAGTGTACAAGTGCCTTTGTTTCTTCCCCTTATTCATTTATGAAAGTTAAGGATCATCAACAAATACACGAATGCTCTCCAATCCTTTGCTAAACTATAAAGTTTTTTTTCCCTGTTCTTGTGTCAAACATAAAAACTTAGTCTAGTAGGAATAGCAAGTCATAATAGGCATGAATCACAAAATAAGACTCAACCACTGTATAAAATTTTAAAGGAAAAACATTTATTACACAAGTACAGAAAAGTTACAAATACAAAGTTTGCCCAAAATTTTCCTTTTGTGCTGGATAACAATTTCTGATAAAAAGACGACCATCGAAAAATGGAAAAAATTACAGTTTGAAAAAAAAAAAAGAAAACAATTGAAGAAGGCATTAGTAAACAAATATGCAACCACCTTTAAGAAAAAATGAAAACACCTACTTTTACTTGCCCCACGAGCATCACTGGTACATATAGTAATTTTAGAAAAGTCCCTTTTAAATCCACACTGTTCATGCTTGGGAAAATTTCTTTGAATTCTTTTCATTTTTTTGTTGTCTAACCACAGGAGAATTTTCACTTGAACTTCCAAATTCTTTAGTCTCTCTGCAGCTGGTTGGTAACTGGTGCCTTCTATCCCTTGATGTTGATTTGCCTTGTCTCTTTGCTGTCAAAAAGTCTTCTCCTCTCCTACTGACCTGGGTTCTACTTATTACATAAAATAGGCTCACAAGGTCCGCATTACAAAGGCTTTAGTCCATGTCTCTCATTGGTCAGTATATACAAAAAAATAATTTTCCATAAACTTGAGATGGATCCTTCACAGTTTTGGCAGTTTTAACAGCTCAGCCAAAAAAGATATACAAATGTAACAATTTTTTACACAAACCATCTGGCCTTCATAAAAATACACTTCTCTCAAAAGAATGTGTAATAAAAAAATCGACCTAGATAATTAAACATTATTTATGGTTAACATTTTAAAAATAGTCAAAATAAAAATTTTATAACACTCATGCACTCCAACAAGATTCTCCATTTCTAATCTCTGATGTCATCAGTTCAGCATTGCCTTGGTTTTCTCCTCAGGCCTCCTATCATTGATATGTCCCTCTAGGATGTGGGGGGCACAGGTTCTGGGCTCTGATGACCTGGCCAAAGTATTGTAGTTTTTACTTCCTTATGGCTGCCACCAGTTACCTCTCTTTTCCCATCTCAAAAGATGAAATTATTCAAAAGAAAGACACAAGGAATTCTTTAATGATGATGAATTAAGAAAGAATTTGAAAGGGAACTTTAAAATGACATTTTTTAAACAACAACATTTAGAATCTTTACAACTCTTTCTGATTATTTGGCTGTAGTAGAAAAGGTAAGTAAAAGAAATCTACAAATAGATTCTACAGGAATTGTCAGAAAATCAGAAACTGCATCAATTTGAGGTCTACTGATCTATTTTTACTCAAAATAATACCAATCTGTTTCTGAAATGATTCATTTCTTTTTAATGTCATCTCCCTTCAAGACATAGGCAATTATGACTCTCTCTTTTGTTTATTATCTGCAAAAGTGCTATGATTTCATAGAAATGATTGTGAAGTAGTTTCTTGTTAACATCTCCACAGTTTTGAATTCAGTGTAGTTCTTCTTCTATACTGGCATTCACCAAAGCCAGAGATCTCAGTCTACACTTCTATTTAATCCATATATATTTGGTTGGAGAAGAAATGGATTCATGCCTTTCCCAATGGCCTCAGTGCCAAAGTGAATACAACAGACTTGGATTTGAACTTGGCTTGCCAAGTTAACCTTTTGCCAATGAAAAATGGATTTTTACAATCAACATTAATGCATATTTTAATTAAATGAATTTTTATTTAAAACAGTGTGTTTATCAAAATAACATTATATCATTAAATAGGGTTCTAGGCAAGAAAGAATATTCTGAATTTGCATTTCATTATTATAAGTGTTATTATATCCGTGATATAATAAATAATAATAAGATACCCGTGATATAATAAATAATAAGATATCTGTGATATAATAACCCCTTAATGCAGATGGAATAGAATTGCTGGAAGAAAAAGATGACAAACATTGTTCTCAAAGAGATTTTTTATATAAATATATATAAAGTCATCCCATAAGTTCTGTCCGAATTTTGAATAAAGAAAACAAGTGACCAAATGTTACATTTAATTACAGATTCAATCAACAATGTATTTTCCCTGATTATCTATGACTTTCTTCCATCTATTAACAAGTTTACTAATTCCATTACTGTAAAATTCTTTTGGCTTTGATTCGAAGAACTCACAAATGTCAGTTTTAACCTCTTCCTGTGTTACAAAAGCTGTTTCTTCCAAATGATTCTGTAAGCTACAAAACAAATGGTAGTCTGAAGGAGCAACGTCGGGAGAATAAGGTGGATGAGGAATTTTCTCCCAACCAAGTTCTTCGATCTTTTGTGACGTGATTCTTGCTGTGTGTGGTCGCGCATTGTCCTGATGAAACATCACCCATTTTCGATTCACTAGAGCAGGTCTTTTTTTCCTCAAAGCTTGGTTCAAATGCTCTAATTGCTGACAGTATATTTGAGCATTAATTGTTGCATTAGGTGGTAAGAATTCAAAGTGGATTATTCCTTGGCAATCCCACCAGATTGAAAGAAGAACCTTTTGCCCATGAAGTTCCCTTCTCAGCTGTGGCTGGGGTCCTTCCCCTTTACCAAGCCACTGTCTATGACGCTTAACATTTCGATAAAAGATCCATTTTTTGTCGCCAGTCACAAGTCTATCCAAAAAAGGTGAAACAAGTTGGCGAGAATGGAGAGAAGAGCAGATGTCAACTCAGAATTTGATGTTGTTTTCAGACAATTCATGAGGCACCCATTTTCCAAGTTTAGGAACTTTTCCAAGTTGTTGAAGATGATGATGAACAGTTGTATGGTTTGAACTGAGAACCACTGCAAATTCCTCAACTGATAAAGCAGGATTTTCTTCAAGGGCTGCTTCAAGAAGCTTTTCATCAAACTCAACTGGACGTCCAGTTTGATCTTCATCTTCAAGGGTGAAATCTCCACCTCTGAATTTTGCAAACCACCTTTTGCAAGTTCTTTCATTCACACATTCCTCTCCATAAACTGAGTGAATGTTTCTAGCCGCTTCGGCTTCTGAGTTTCCTTTCTTGAATTCGTAAAGCATTATGTGCCTCAAATGATTCCATGTTAGCAGGGTTTTAATCAAACAAAATTTAATTTTATTGTTCTCTGAAATAAAATTTGATCAGTTTAAATGCATCTAAACATAAAAATAATGTTCAGCTCCATTAGACATTATAAAATACTCTTTAAATTTCGTTCATTTTAACAAAAAGTTAAAATTCGGACAGAACTTATGGGATGACCTAATACACCAGTCGGTTATGTGCCATGCGTGATACACACTTAGGCAATCATGTATCTTTCAGTACATGACTGATGAGGCAGATTTTTTCCCACAGTAGGTTGCCATTTCTTTCTGTGGTAGACCAGTTGCCATCCAAGGCCATAGAACCTGGTCTTACCTGCTATTAAACCCATAGCTGGTGGGAGAAGAAGAGGATTAATACCTTTCCTAAGGGTATTAGCACATAAGTGAATGTAATGGATTTGACTGGAATTTGAACTTGGCTCTCCGATTTCTCACTCTGAGCAGCTGTTCATTACTCCACTGTGCCTCCTTATATATATATATATATATATATATATATATATATATATATATATATATATATATATATGCAGAAATATAGTCTTAAAGTGTGCTATATTTATGGGGTAAAGTGCTCAATATCAGAGATAGAGCGTGTGTAAATATAAAAGTGGACATGGAAGTCAGCACTTAGAGGCGACAGTCTGTTTCATGCTAGTGCAATCGTCAGGCGACTATATATATATATATATATATATATATATATATATATATATATATATATATATATACTTATTACTAATTGGTCCTACACAGATAAACTATAAATTATGTTTACAACAAGCTGTGTGAAAGAGGTGAAAAGATAGAGGGTCTTACTTGTAATATTTCCCCATTGTGAAAATGGAAAGACTGGTGGTGTCTTTCATGTACCTGGTGAGACCATGTAGATTCCTCTGCTTTCTTAACTGCCATGGGAAGGCATATATTGCTTCACTGCTGCCCACCTAGCAATTGGTGTGGACAGATACATCTTGCTTCTTGGTGTGATAAATAGCAACTGGCATTCAGGACTTTGAACTGACATCACTCACCGACTGTCACGTGACCCTCCTGACTTCATTTTAACCAAAGGGAGATAATTGCACTTTGCATGACTACACCATCTAATACACATACGTTTCGGATACAAAAACAAAGTTAACAGATATAGGCTTTGAAAGGCCTGAACAAGAGATATGCATTTCTTAAAAAGGATAATTGATCCTTGTTTTGCTTGAAGGTCTTTTGTGAGTAAGCAATTAAAAACATATCTAATTTAAGGGTGGTTTTGCTTGGTTAAAATGAAGGAAGTTTCAATTCCTGCTAAGATATACATGTTCTTTAATAAGACTTTTGATTTCCCAAGCCAGTAGACAACAATTTCACTGTTTAAAAACAACCAGGAATGTCAACTCAAATTCATGTATCCACTAAATATAATAGTTATAGCATAGTAATAACATTTTTTTACAATAATAAGACATACATGGCCTTACCATTAACAAGAAGAGAAGAAAAAATGAAGGGAATAAATAACTAATGGAATTAAGATGCACTTGTGATAAGTAAAAGACTTTTTTATTTCTTTGTGATTTACAAGATTCAATTATTTGTTCTAGAGTATTGTATATTAGTCATGGAAGACTGAAAGTTAATTCGAGATATAGCGTAAGGTAGTAGTTGAGATAGAGTCATAGGAGAAAATCAGCACACATACATAGTCAAGTGAGATAAACTCACGGGAGACATATTCCACAAATTATCTCATTGTAATAGTCACGATAAGGGGCTCTAGCAAAAATGGTGAAATGTTGGAAGAAGCTGTGGATGAACTAGTGATTAAAGCACCTTCTAAACATTTTTGTCTTAGTGAATTGTTTTCTCTTTTAATTAGAATAGCATTTTTTATATCAAATTTGTGGCCAGTCTTGTTACAGTGAGCAACTAATAATTTATTTGATGTGTTTTGTAAAATATCACTTTTGAGTTCATATCCTATTTTATTTAAACTTCTTGTGTTTTATCCAATGGAGTCTTTCTGGCAGTCATTACAGGTGATAAAGTAAACTACTCCTTCAAGTTTTAGCTTATTGCTTTGTTTTGTTTTGATTACATCTTTTATTGTTTTAGACATAGTTGTGACAAATTTTATGTTGAGCTTAAATAAATTCTTTTCAATTGTAGTTGTGATACAGTTAGTGGGTCGAACAATATATTTTTTTGATTCATTGCATTTGTAACTTTTTTATTTCAGATCCTTTTGTTTTGCATTGAATACAAAATAGTTATGGTATTGGAGGAACTTGAAAGATTTTTCAATATATTTCATCTCTTCACACAAATATTGAGATATACAAATTCTGAGTATTCTTAAGCAGAATCCAATGATTATTTCAGATTTTATTTTGTTACTATGATGGGAATAGACATTTATTAGAACATTTGTATTAGTTAATTTTCAGTGGACACTAAATTTTAAGTTGCTAATGTGGTGTAGATTGATATCCAGAAAAGGTAAAATATTGTTTTCTTCCATTTCATGCCTGCAAGACCAGAAATCAGTATCACAGGGATATATTAATAGAGCATCATCAATATATTGGAAGTATGTTGATTGTTTAGGTAAAATATTTTTGAAAGTACCAGATTTGAGAAATTATAAGAAAAAACATGCCATCATTCCACTAAGAGGTGATCCCATTGATAATCCAAATTTTTCTTTATAAAAATTATTATTAAATGTGAAATAGCTTTAATTGGTGAAGAGATGGCAGATTTTTTATTATTTTAGCTATTGATATGAGACGCTTGTCTTTGAGTGTGTCAGATGTTTATATATATATATATATATATATATATATATATATATATATATATATATATATGGGGGGATCAACAAAGTATGTAGCTTAACATATTTGCTAAATTTTAATTCAGTCAATGGCAAAGTGTTGGGTTAAAAACATTGACAATGAAGGAAAATAAGCTGAGAAATATTTAGATATTTATTGTTTAAATGCTGAACTATTTAAGTATTTTGTTTTTAATCGAGTTCATTCCCAAACAAGGCAGTGCAGTAAAGCCACTAAGACACAAGGGGTTACCTGGTGTGAAAGAATTAGAAACAGAAACATTACTAACGAGTGAGAACAAAAGAATAATCAGGAGGACAGTAGACAGCAACTGACATTGCATTTAAATTTTGGCAGATTAAAATTGACTGGAAAGCATGGAACTGGAAGGTAGTTCCACAAGTAAGCAGTGCGAGAAAAGAAACTGTTTGCCAGTTCAACTGTAAATTGATGAGAACCAGGCGCCAGTCTAGTGCTGCACTTAAATTCAAAAAGTCTAGTTATCATAGTGAAGAGCTAATTCCAACACTTGCCATGAAAGTATTTATAGAAATGACATAGGAAGATGACATTACAGCAGTGGGAAAGTGACTGAAGCCAAGATGCAACATCATCACCAATAATACTGAGGATTCACTTATTATATAAAGTAAATTATTTTCTCATCATTTGACTACAGACATTGACAAACCTATGTATATAAGACAGAAACCTATTCTTGAATTTGTTCTCTCTCTTTTTCCTTTTTGATCATGTGCATTCAAGCATGCATGTATTGCACATATGCACTCAACCAGCCAGAACTACTTTCAAATGCTTTTCCACTGACTCAAGGTTACCATTCTGTAAGACATACAACTTATACCAAAAAAGTCTTTTATTTTAAAGTGCTTATTTTTCCCCATGCACAAAGATCTTAATATTTTTTCTTTATAATTTAAAAAAAAATCATTATTTTCTAAGGAAAAACCACTAAATTTCTAAAGTAAAATTCCCCAAATTTTATTGTTCTGGTGGTGCATACTTAGGTAGATTTAAAAAAAAATGTCTACTAGACATTTAAAATTGTAACCAGTGTGTTTAAACCTTAGTCCTAACATAAGTGATTTCCCAAGTGCTACCCAAAAAGGAAATAAAGGAAGCAAAATTATTTACCCACACATCTAGTTTTTACTATTTCCTTCAAAATAATTCCTTTGGGCAATAACACTTAAATGTTTCTGTTTACAAAAATCTATACTATGTTTAGCAAATGTGTACTGTTCAAATTCTTTTAATATTTTGGTAACATACTGGAAATTTCTATAGAAACAGACCTCTCCAAGAAGTAATCATTTTTTTTTCAAATTTTTTTACTCATGACTATCGATATAGGCATCTAAAAATGAATGCAATCTCTATCAGACAATAAACCTAATGAGCCACATTATAATAACTATCTCACTTGCTGGATATTGTGGCATGTGGGGACTTCCTTACTTTGCTTGATTCAGAAGTAGCAGAAATGGACACAATTAGCAGGAAGCAACCGGTAGCCTCAGAACTCATACAAATGTTGACCAATCCCTATTCGGTCTCTTTTTCCTTTTCAGCGGCTGCTACCTTCAAGACCAGCTCTTTTCTACTTTTCCTTTCCAATGGCCACTACCTTCAAGGCCAGCTCTTTTCCCACTGTTCCTTTTCAATGCCAGCTTGAAGAACTACTCACAACTCTTGCTGCAGAAGACATATACCAGTCCTAGCAGTCTGACATTTAAATTTCTCATTCCTCGTGAGAACAAGTGGAGAAATTTCTCTTTATGAAATATCTACTCAAGGGAAAAACTCTCAACTGGGAAACTCAACTCTTTCCCCACCCAAATAATACTATTTTGCACTCTATTTTTGACTATGAATAAAAGCTGTTAAACAGTTATTTGAAGCCTTGGGTTTCCTATAACATAACAAAACTTATTTTGATGAATACAGCATGCAGCAGAATTACAACCAAAATAGGACAAGAGAACAGCGTGGTTTCTAAAAAGGCACTTGAACAAAAATGCTACATTTATGCTCAGAATGACATCAGAAAGAACTGTTCAAATGCAAAAGGGTGTATAACCATTTTTTAAAGATTATGCAAAAGTATTTGATAAAGTACGTCACAAAGAACTGTTGTAAATTATAGGTAAGCTTGATTTATTTGGGAAAGATGTTAGAATAATCCAGAACTTATACTAGCAGCAAGCTAACGGCATATGGATAGAAAATGAATTCAGTAAATGCCCCAATATAGAAAGGTATGTAAGACAAGGATGTGTCTTCTCACCGAACGTATAGGAATTAAATCCTTTATATATATACATATTTTTTTCAACCAATAAAAAAAAAATCCCATCATAAGTTTTGTTTGATAAACAATCATCACAAGAGCAAATACCACCAAAATACTTGCGTGCGTAGTTTTAGACCTACCACATATTATTTTAGAAAATAGCAATAATACCTTTCACCACTCCTGCACATTTGAGAGAAAAAAAATTGTGAACCAGTGTGAAATTGTTTTCAAAAGTTTACACCTCTATGTGAAAGTAGATTTTGAATCTCCTTACAGGTACAAAAATCGAAGCATGCTGCTTCTTGAGGTTCAAACCAATCTGGGAGTCCAATTTGATCTACACGTGTATACACCCACACACCTACACAATGTACATAATGGAAGAGATATAGCCAGCAGCCTCTGACTAAGGCTTTGTCCACGCACACAATAGAAGTTATTAACCAGCAACCGCCGACTAAGCCTATGAACTGACAAACACAGTAGGCTGACCATCATAAAGTAATTCCCTCCACATATTTCACATCGCACTAAGAACACTTAATTATAGAACAAACATCACTGCAAAGAAAATTGAACATATTACTGCTATCGCATATATCTGAAAAGAATATATAAATGTTATTTCAACTGACGTTCTATTTTTCCTCAAGGAAATAACCTTTGATATGTTTCATTTAAAAGATGTGTTGTTAAATGTTTGGAATCCCGACATTGAGATAGCAACAAAAACCTAGCTCGACGGATCCCAACAAACGTAATCAATTTTTAAAGTAAAACAGTCCTGAGAGAATTAGAAATCCAACCAGGATTCATTATTGGCGGCCTCTCTCTCTTTTAATAGCGTTAGATGACATTTTGCGTTGATAGCAGACATTGAAGGAAAACTGCAGAAACTCTTACAGAAAATAGTAAAAGAAAGGACTAAACATCAATTGCAAGAAGTCAGAGGAACTGCCAAAGATGCGAATTAAAAATTGGAGAAACCAAAATCAAGCATGGAAAAAAATTTAAATATCTGGAGAGTGATTTAACTGAAAAAGAAAAATGCGACACTGAAAATAACGTTAAAAGTCATTATATATATATAATAATAATAATAATAATAATAATAATAATAATACATATATACATACACACACACACACACACACACACACACACACACACACACACACACACACACACACATATATATATATATATATATATATATATATAATGACTGACTGAGATATATATATATGACAAATGCCAAATCGGTCGGGTTGAAGTAATCGAACGTCTAGCCACACCAAGAAGGAAAAAAATTAGCACATCATCAAAGAATTCGGTAATAAATTTATTTCAACATATAAATTTATCTGTCGAAATAAATTTATTACTGAATTCTTCAATGATGTGCTAAGTTTTTTCCTTCTTGATGCATATCATATTGCTCTGTATATAAATACAATGAGCTCTCTTCATGGATCTATCTTTTTTATCTTTTATATTAAAAAGTCCTACTAGTATTATCCTTACCACTTACGGATTATATAAATATATATATATATATATATATATATATATATATATATATATATATATATATATTAATAATAATATTAATAATAAAAACTGATACTAATAATATAAACAGGAACTGATTGAAAACTAACTGGTCAGTATATTTATTCTTAATATAAATTATAACCTTGTTATTATATATCGACCACTATATACACACATACACATACACACACACACGCACACACACACACACACACACACACACATATATATATATATATATATATATATATATATATATATATATATATATATATATATATATATAAAGTTTCATTAAAACAACTGACAACGTACTGTTGTTAATTTTTTTTTTTTTTTTTTGTGTTCTTATAATTTCTTTCTTTATGGAATATAAAGTATGTAGAAAGTGTCCGAATGTGCTGTATGCCCAAACGTTTTCATCTATTCTTTTAGCCATCATCAAGGATGATTTTATTTTTTTACCTTTAACTGAATGTATGGATATTTTTATGTATGTATCTAGAGTTATAGGAATGTTTTATTTTCCAGATACGGTCGGCATATATATATATATATATATATATATATATATATATATATATATTCATGGCCATGTGGTTAGAACGTTCACTTTCTGACCATGAGACCCAAGTTATCAGCCTGTCGAGGCGATA
This sequence comes from Acanthosepion esculentum, assembly GCA_964036315.1. Lineage (NCBI taxonomy): Eukaryota > Metazoa > Mollusca > Cephalopoda > Sepiida > Sepiidae > Acanthosepion > Acanthosepion esculentum. The sequence continues at coordinate 17,798,255 of OZ038504.1, forward strand.
CTAGCGTGTGGCACCTTTAGTTGACCCAAGCCTTGTGAGCGAAATTTGGTAGATGGAACTATTATGGTTGAGCTAGCATGAATTTGTAAGTCATCGTAGCCTCCTTCAGACTGTTGATCACACCAGATAATGCGCTCTCTCCCAGAAACTATAACTAAGGTCCGTTTAGCATAGTTGCAGTATAAACTGCAGGTAGGCTGTGTGTGTGTCGAACAAACACAAAATCTGCAATAGGGATTAGCTAGCCGCCGTAGTAGATAGGCATACTCGGATACAAGCGGCCAGCAATTACTTACTATATTCCCAGATGTTTTTTTTTGTTTTTGTTTTTTGGGTGGGGGGGACTAATGAAATATACATAAACTCTGGAGAATTTTTGACAGCATTAAGTCACCATCAGTAATTGATCTAATGGGAATATAAGCAGGGAATTGACTAACTTAAGTCACCACAAAATACTCAGGTAGATAAAGAGACCAAGAATAAGAGAATTGGTATGAGTAGAATTCTCTGTCTCAACATCAGCTTCAATGCTAATGGAAATTTCAGCTGTGTGGGTGTTTCCATAAGTATTTACGTAAATAATACTCTTACATTGTTTTGAGATGGAATGTTTTTATTATTAAACACTTGGGACTTGCAACATTTTTTTTTTTTTTACTCTTTTCCGCTTTCAATTTTAGAAAAAATATCAGTTTCTTCCCCGATGCACCACGATACAAGTTAGTGGTGGTAAGTTCTCAGCCCAACCAACTTTCTAAATGACTAAGCATCAGAATTTATTTTTAATCTCTTCTCGGTTATGTTGAAAAATTTTCAGCATAACGCTTAAATGTAAATGGGTGCTACTATAATATGATATCTACCATCCATTTTCTACAATGGCATGATATTTACCAACTGTTGGAAGTATGAAATAGAGTTAGGGGTTCTGGTTAGGAGTTAGGGTTAGGGTAAGGATTAGTGGTTAGGGTTAAAGGCAGTGAACAGTTAAATGGCTATATATTAAAAATCATTAACAATTTTTTATACAAAAAAGTTTAAAAAAATCATCAGTGATTTTAATGTTTGTAAACTGATTTGATGTCATTTAAAAGAACAATAAACAGGTCATCGATTTTCCTGAGCATTTTCCAGCAATAATAAGTGCCTCGTCATTTACAGTAGGTCGCAAATGCCTCGGTAGATACCAAACTATAGTAGCACCTGTAAATTTTAAGTATTGAGGTATTCAGCTAAAAGGTTTTAAAGGATTCTTTAAAAAAGACTAGGGGCTAAGTCAGTTTAGGTGCCATACGTTTCTTTCAATCCATGACAGACTAGGCAGAAGATTTTCCCGCAGTAGGTTGCCATTTCTTTTTGCAGTAGACTGGTTGCCAACCAAGGCTATAGAACCCGGTCTGTCCTGCTATTCAACCCATAGCCGGAAGGAGAAGAGATGGATTCTTACCTATCCCAAGGCTATTGGCGCATAAGTGAATATAACGAACTTTAATATCCATTAAACTACAATGTACATCCAGGGACAAAGGACACAGATTAAAACTGTTTTTTTCACTGGTACATTTTGCATATTTCTAATATTAAGAATTTAACCTGCACTAAGATTGTTTTGGTGTGGCAGACAAAATATTATGTTAGTTATCCTTCTATAATAGGGGTCCCAAAAACTTTCAGACCATCAACTTCTTCATGAAATCCCTGAGCTCTTATCAACCCCTCAGACATGTATAAAACTGTTATGGGACCTACCTTTATGGGCTAAATGGACTCGTCCTATTACTATATATACGGGGAGATTATGCCTCTCAGGAGAGCTGTCTACAGTTGACAGCCTGGCTGCGACTTGTTCCAGCAAGACGGTCGAACTCTCTGCCTGTGAGCAGAGAGGAACCCGGACGAGGCTCCGCCGAACGGCAGAGTCTCGTTCGAGGAGGTTGACAAACCTGATTCTGTTTTTACAGTTTCTACGGGCATTTTTTGGCCGAGCCTACGGGCTCTGAATACCCACATAAATCTCGGCCTTGTGCCACATCTTTCCCTCGTGGGGGGGGGGACAGTAAATATCGCTGTCTACAGTTGACGAGTTGACTACTGTACTTTGCCGTCAGTCACCGTGAAACACTTTTGTATTCGTTCTTTTGTTTAATAATATTTTTTCACTAAATTGCTGAGTTCGAGTTTTCTTTCGGGCCTATTCTGGGTCCACAACAAAAACAAAAAAGACATCAATAATAATTACACAATATGTGATCAATTCCACTCTTTATTATGTAAATCTGATCAGTTATTGTGATATAGGTTTTATATGTTTTATCTAAGGTTAGAAATTATTTCGCCCTTTTCCTTAATTATTGTTTCTCAATGTTTATCCCTTGTTTCCTGTTTAGGATTGGGTTTCTCGTTCCTTTTAAAGTCTACCTCATTTCTATACTTCTAACGTCTCCACTTAAACTCTGAAATTTGATTCACTATTTATTAATTATTTTTCATTTTTACCTCAGGAGGAGTAGATAGCTTTGCCTATCGTCCGGTTCACACTCCTCCTCAGGGCTTTTGAACAGTAGTACAGTATTAACCCTTGTTTCCTGTTTAGGATTGGTTTCCCAGTTGATTCTAAAGTTTTTTCATCTTTATTCTTCTAACATATCTACCTAAGCTCTCAAATTTTTTATTTACTATTTTTTTTCCTCAGTAGGACTAAATAGGTTCGCCTATAGTCCGGTTCTCACTCTTCCCCGTTTTTTGAACAAGTTTATTTCTTGTTTCCGATTCCTTCTAAAGTCATGTTATTTCTTTCACTTCCAGTAGCCCCTTGTGTCTTAGTGGTATTGTCACCTTGTTTGGGGTGAATTGATTAAATAAAACATTTTAGCTTTACAACTTATTATTCCTGTTTCAATTTCCATTTTTCTTCATATACTCAATCCGGTTGTTCAAATAATAAAAATAATAATAATAATAATAATAATAATAATAATAATAAGAAGAAGAAGAAGAAGAAGAAGAAGAAGAAGAAGAAGAAGAAGAAAATACCACCTCATTGATATGGCTGTTCCTGACGAACATAATATCAAAGTCAAAGAAATGGACACATTTATGAATTGCACCAACCTCCATATTGAAGTTAACAGAATGTAGAACTATTGTTCTGGTTATCATCGGGACATTGGTGTTTATATCACCGAAATTAAGGCCCTGTCTTGAGAAAATTAAAATAAAGCTTAATATCCCATTGCTTCAGAACTCTATTTCATAAAAGGTGCTCCCTGGCTGAGGTCATACAACTGGACGGAGAACACGCATAATGCAAAATCCCCAGTTAAAAGTGAAAAATTATCTGAAAGAAATAATAACAACAACAACAACGAGACGAACTTCATAAATAATATACGTAATAATAAACACATAAAAAATAAATGGATATAATTCATTATTGAATTAGTTGACATCATGGATGAGAAGGATGTCTTTGATGAGCAGTAACAATTGCTTCTTTCTTGAGAAGTGTTATGAGAACTTACCCATAATAGTAATGGACTATCCCGTACACCATAAATACTGCGCCTCAAGAGGAAGCAGTAGTGTGAGATCCAGTCCTTTTTGGACGTCTCAGCTATTCGGTCGAACTCTCTGCCTCTGAGGCAGAGGGGAACTCTCTGCCTTTGGGCGGAGAGGAACTCGGACGAGGCTCCGCCGAAGGGCAGAGCCTCGTTCGGGGAGGTTGACCGGCCCGATCCCGTTTATACGGGATCTACGGGCTATTTTTTGGCCGAGCCTACGGGCTCGGGTACCCCACTTTAAACCCGGCCTTGTGCCACATCTGTCCCTCGTGGGGAGGACACTAAATACCCCAGTCCTTTTTGGACGTCTCAGCTATTCGGTCGAACTCTCTGCCTCTGAGGCAGAGGGGAACTCTCTGCCTTTGGGCGGAGAGGAACCCGGACGAGGTTCCGCCGAAGGGCAGAACCTCGTTCGGGGTGGTTGACCGCCCCGATCCCGTTTATACGGGTTCTACGGGAAATTTTTGCCCGAGCCTACGGGCTCGGAAATCCCACATTAAACCGGCCTTGTGCCACATTCGACACACGTGGGCGTGTTGTTAAACATCGTGTGAGATCCAGTTTTTTTGGACGACTCACCTAGCAGGTCGAACTCTCTGCCTCTGAGGCAGAGAGGAACTCGGTCGAGGCTCCGCCGAAGGGCAGAACCTCGTTCGAGGTGGTTGACCACCCCGATCCCGTTTATACGGGTTCTACGGGCAATTTTTGCCCGAGCCTACGGGCTCGGAAAGCCCACATTAAACCGGCCTTGTGCCGCATTCGACACACGTGGGCGTGTTGCTGAACATCGTGTGAGTCAGTCAGAGACAGAGTCGCGTCAGACGATTACTGTAAGACATTGGAATAGTGATACTGGTCGAGACAACATAGTTCTCTCTAACCTAACCTGATTGTTATTACTAACACTTCTACTTCTTTTGTACATATTCTGTTTGTAATACATCTGTGTTATTCCATACCTGTGTTCGAGTTATTCTTCATTGGTTCTACCTTGAACCATCACCGTGGTACAAGGAACCTGGACCATAACAGTGACGACGAGGAAACCCCCAAGGAAATACGAACTCTATTCGCGGAGGACATACTTTTTTGCTATCCGTCGCATATAACAAGTGGCGACCTGGAAAACCCCAAAAGAAAAACAAATTCTCTACGCGGAGGACATATCTTTTTTTGCTATCCCTCGCACATAACAGTGGTCGACGAGTAAACTCTAAAAAAAACTAGTTCTGCGCGAACACATAAAAAAAGAAAAGAATTTTGTTTTGGGATATCAAATTTCACTGACAACAAAGGAAATCTTTCTTTGCGTACACAGATCACAGAATATCAGGTTACACAAAATTACGTCAACATGGAAGATTCCAAGTCAACCATTGTGGAACTTATCAAAATCCAATTTCAACAGCAGCAAAAAAACGAACAGAAATATCTGGAATTGCAAGAATTATTGCTACGTGTAATGTCAAATAAGGAGCAAAAATCTGTGAACGAAACAGTTCTCTCACAAGACACTATTTGTAGTACTATCGAAGATTTCAAGCACGCACCCGACGAAGATAAAACTTTTGCAAACTTCTTCCGAAGGTACGAAGATCTATATGAATTTGACTGCAAAGATTGGTCAGACGCACGTAAAGTACGTCTCTAAGAAAATTAGGCACATGCGAATATACCAAATTCGTAGATTATATCCTTCCAAGAAAAGCAATTGAGTTAACGTTCAAAGAAGCCATTACACTGCTAACAGAACTTTTCAGCCACAATACTTCACTATTCCACAAAAGATGGAAATGCATGAACCTTACAAAAAAGGACAACGAAGGATAACTTTTCGCGTCCATTGTCAATAAATATTGTGACGACTTCAAATTATCAGAACTCAGCGCGGACAATTTCAAATGCTTAATATACGTCCAAGGCCTGGTCTCAACCAAAGACGCGGAAATGAGACGCAGAATCCTTACTAAATTGGAGAGTGAAACTGATTTGACACTTCAAAAGCTAGCCGAAGACTGCCAGAGATGCATCAGTGTGAAGAAAGTCTCAAAAGACATAGAAGAAGCTGGCATAGAGCACATACATAAAGTACGAAGACAATCCAACTTACCCTCCTCACAAACAAACCAAACCGATTTTCCTCGCTCAAGAACAGGTAAAACAAAATTTTCTAACTCTATAAATCAATATAAAAAAAATTACCACCCAGTCCATGCTATCGCTGTTGGACTTGGCATTGGTTTAAAGACTGTGCATATCGTTTCAAAACTTGTCTATCATGTAAAAAAATTAGGCCACAAAAGTTCTCACTGTTGGAATAGAAAATAAAATAAAAGCAGAATAAGAATCACGAGAACTGACCAAGCAGATGAAACTAACATAAGAAAATACGTACAAGTTGAAATGCAAAACAGGAAAGTTAGGCTACAGCTGGATTCTAGCTCAGACTTAACTATCATAAAACTACAAACATGGAGAAAACTGAATAAACCTGCCATGTTAAAAACGGATAAAATTGCTAGATCAGTTACGGGGAGAAAGATAAAATTCGATGGTGAAGTAATTACTAGTGTAACATTTAATGGAATGACGAAAAAAACTAAAAATGTACGTCTTAAAAAATACCGAAAACCTATTCGAAACTGACTGGATACAAAAATTCGTACTGTGGGATCTACCAATAAGTACGTAGTGCCAAAATGTAAAAAGCTTACTAACCGAGGCAGACAAATTAAAAAAAAAACTAAAAACGAGTTTCCCCGAAGTATTTTCAGCAGGCCTAGGAAGATGTAAGAAAATGGCAGCTAATATCGAAATTAAGGAAAACGTTCAGCCTATTTTCAAGAAAAAAAGGAGCGTATCGTTTGCGTCAATTGAAAAAATGATCAAGAATTAACCAGACTCGAAAACACTGGCATATTGACAAAAGTAGAATACAGTAAATGGGCCGCACCGACGGTCTACGTCAAAAAGAAATCAGGCGAAATTCGAGTTTGCGCTGATTTTTCTACAGAGTTGAACGCAGCAATAAACGACTACCACTATCCTCTACCCAGTCCAGAAGAAGTATTCACTAAATTAAATGGCGGAATTTTTTTTTCAAAAATTGATTTAAGTGAGGCGTACCTGCAAATTCCAGTCGATGAGGAAAGTTCAAAACTACTATGCATAAACACACACAAAGGACTGTACAGATACCAAAGACTACCATTTGGAATTAAGGTCGCGCCGGCTATATTCTAACAGACAATGGATACGATGCTTTCCGGAATAGAGTACACAATTGCATACCTGGATGACGTATTGATTAATAGCGAAAGCGTTGAACAACACAAGGAACATGTACAGGAAGTATTTAAAAGAATACAAACCTATGGATTTAAAGTAAAAGAAAATAAGTGCGATTTTTTCAAGAAGGAAATCAAATACCTTGGCCATGTAATAGGTCAAGAAGGTAGACGACCAGACCCTGAAAGGTCAACAGCAATAGGAAAAATGCCTGTACCTAAAAACATAACAAAACTACAAAGTTTTCTAGGATTAGTAAGTTACTGCCAGGAATTCATACCTCAAATGCATAAACTTCGCGCACCACTGAACGAGCTGCTAAAGAAATAAAAAGGTTGGCAGTGGACAGATCAATGCCAAAAAGCATTTGACGAAATAATCAAAATGTTAACTTCAGATTTATTTTTGGCACACTACGATCCTAAACTAGAAATTATTGTAGCAAGTGACGCTAGCGCCTACGGAGTCGGAGCGTGTATATTACATAAAATGCCAGATGGGACAATAAAACCCATCGCACATGCTTCTCGAACCTTACTACCAGCGGAGAAAAATTACTCATAGATAGAGAAAGAAGCTCTGAGAATTATCTTCGCGGTCACGAGGTTTCATAGGTATATCTATGGTAGACATTTTACTCTTCAAACGGATCACAAACCGTTACTAACAATTTTTGTTTCGAAAAAAGGTCTACCGGTTTATACTGCAAATAGGTTACTTAGATGGGGAACAATTCTTCTGAACTATAATTTCAGATTGGAATATTTACCAACGAAAAAGATCGGGCATGCGGATGGTCTGTTGAGACTTATACCAACAAAGACAGAGCCATTGGAAGATACGGTAATCGCAGCCTTAAGAAACGAAGAAGACATCAGGACATTACTATGTTGTACAGTTAGAAACCTCCCAGTCACATTGCAAGACATAAAAAATGAAGCCAAAAACGACGAATTTATTATTGAAACAAAAGAAAAAATAGCAGAAAAAGTTAAGCAAATTTCGGACAGCTTTTCTCTATGCGACAATGTGTTATTTACAACGAAAGGGTTGTAATTCCCAAAACATTACAAAAGCGGATCTTAAAAGATTTCCATAGGGGACATCCTGGTAAAAATAGAATGAAGTCGCTAATGCGAAGCTACCATAAATTGCCTCCACGAGCTATTCGCTCGGTTTGGTGTAGTGGATTGCCAAGTCACAGATAATGGATCGCAATTCACGTCAGCAGATTTCCAAGAGTTTTGCGAAATCTATCAAGTAAAACATATAAAATCCCCGCCTTATCACCCAAGATCAAATGGGCTGGCGGAGAGATTTGTTGATTTGTTGAAAGAGCGCTACGAAAAGCCTACGATGTGCCTACGGAGAAAACATTACATCAATTTCTTCAGGTATATCGAATAACGTCAAATAATGCTACACCATCAACACTATCACCATCAGAAGTGATGTTTGCTAGAAAGATCAGATCGGCATTTGATAAATTGCTACCAAGTAAAACAAAACAAGTAATACAGTGCTACGCACCAAAAAGAAAATTTCTCCCAGGAGAAAAAGTTTTTTTTAAGCCTATAAAAATAACACATGGGAGCAAGGCACAATTGAGAAAAGAATTGGCAAGATGGTTTACATAGTTCAGGGGCAAAAATTCTCACACAGAAGGGACGTAAACCAAATAAGGAAAAGACTGTTACAGGACGGTAACGGTCCACCTCAAGAAGAGGTAATGGACACGATTTTCGATACGTTTGATATAAAAAGTCCGCAAACAATGCCAGAACCAAGAAAATCGTCTCGAAAAAGAAAATTTACAGAACCTTTGGAAATAGATCCAAAGAAAAAAAGATATTAAAAACCCCTGCTATGCAAAAGCTTCGGAATGGGGGGGTGTTATGGAAACTTACCCATAATAGTAATGGACTATCCCGTACACCATAAATACTGCGCCTCAAGAGGAAGCAGTAGTGCGAGTTCAGTCCTTTTTGGACGTCTCAGCTACCCGGTCGAACTCTCTGCCTCTGAGGCAGAGGGGAACTCTCTGCCTCTGGGCAGAGAGGAACCCGGACGAGGCTCCGCCGAAGGGCATAGCCTCGTTCGGGGAGGTTGACCAAACCGATTCCGTTTATACGGTTTCTACGGGCAATTTTTGCCCGAGCCTACGGGCTCGGAAAGCCCACATTAAACCGGCCTTGTGCCACATTTGACATACGTGGGCGTGTTAATGAACATCGTGCGAGTTCAGTCTTTTTTGGACGACTCACCTAGTCGGTCGAACTCTCTGCCTCTGAGGCAGAGGGGAAATCTCTGCCTCTGGGCAGGGAGGAACCCAGACGAGGTTCCGCCGAAGGGCAGAGCCTCGTTCGGGGAAGTTGACCAACCCGATCTCGTTTATACGGGTTCTACGGGCAATTTTTGCCCGAGCCTACGGGCTCGGAAATCCCACATTAAACCGGCCTTGTGCCACATTTGACACACGTGAGCGTGTTAATGAACATCGTCTGAGTCAGTCAGAGACAGAGTCGCGTCAGACGATTGCTGTAAGACATTGGAATAGTGATATTGGTCGAGACAACATAGTTCTCTCTAACCTAACCTGATTGTTATTACTAACACTTCTACTTCTTTGTACATATTCTGTTTGTAATATATCTGTGTTATTCTATACCTGTGTTCGAGTTATTCTTCGTTGCTTCTAACTTGGACCATCACCGTGGTACAAGGAACCTGGACTATAACAAGAAGTGACCCCAAAAATGTTAAACTAAACACTATTTATTCAACTGTTTATTTACAAGATTGCAAAAACGAGAACAATAACAATATTTTTTCAAGTACATAAAATTTAATTTGTGAAATATAACAAGATATTTATTTATTTTACAATATATTTATTTACAATATTATAAAAATGAATAAACTGAAACAGCTCCTCGTAATAATTTAAAGTTGAAATGGCCAATCTTGAAGTCTCTTTAACAGCATTGCTTTAACCGACATGTAACGAGACCTCTGGTTGGTCAATAGACGAGTCAATCACAGCTCTGCCTCATTTCTACCGTGGCAGACAATTTAAAAATATCTGTCTCTTTTGTCTACGACAGTTAACGGTTGAGGATGATCCGAGCTGACCTCTGAAAAACGAAGAAAAATTTCCGGTGTCGCTTTTTAGCGTGTGTCCTACCGATCAGTGTATCCTACCACCACATTTGTATCCAACTTCATCTAGTGTAAGATGCCATGTATTGTTGCATTATAAAATTTAAAATAAAAAAATTATAAAATAAGAAATTTGACTAATAATCATAAAACAAGATATTTGAATCCTTTAAATAAAACTATTGTTTGTCTTTTAAAAAAGTCGGGACAATGCCTTCATAATGTAGGATACAAATGTGGTGGTAGAATACACACTAAAGCAGAAACTGATCGGTAGGACACACGCTAAAGCAGCACCAAATTTCCTTTATTCCAGTATGCACCTTTCTCCACGTGGAACCTACACCTAACAGTATGGATCACTTTAATTATGGAATAAGTTGTAATGGTTAAGTGCAAATGGCAGATCTGCCAACAATCAAAATTGACAAAGTTCGTAATAAGCAATAAGAAGGAAAAAAAGAACAGGGCAAAAATAATATAAAGCAAGTAAACAATATATGCAAGGCAAATTAACAGTAATAAGGCAAAAAGTTCACAAACCAAGAATTGGGGTTGACGCACAAGAGCAGATTCGGATTAATGAACGCAACGTTCTGACTTCAAAACAAGACAAACCTGAATTGAGTCAAGTGACACCAAGAAGTTGCCTATCTTATTGGCTAGGAAGAAATCCCAGCATGCATTTGTGCAGTTTTGCCTATAATTTGAGGAGGGGGTGTTTTTGCAACCATTCTTTTTCTTTTTTGAACTCGTGCATATTTTGGGGAACGAAAAAGTGTCACATGTCTGTTCATATTTTGTCCATTACCGTAGCTACAAGGATTGTTTCCCTGCTGACGACCAACGTGGTAACACGCTGGCTCGTTGAACTCAGCAGAGATACCATAGAGAAGGCTCTAAAGCGCCTCCAAATTTGCCCAAAATCCTGACCGGGAGGTCAGATGCAATGGAGGACATTCTGGTGCCGTTCCCACTGCTGGTCCAGTGGTGCTGCGGAGCACTTATCAAAGGCGTACCCTGGGAAGGTGGGGGCGAAAAAATTAGCTCCAGTGAGTGGATAGAGGTCGTGAGGAGGGGGAAGAAGTCGTCTGCTCCTCCTCCCCAGCAGGATGTCCCACCAAAGAAGGGCGCTTCGTCCAAAAGGGCGGCCAAAGGAGCAGCGGTACTAAGCGCCACCAAAAGAGCAGCAGCCTCAACAGCAGCAACAGGAGCCGGCTGAACAACAGCTACAACGGCAGCAACAACAGCTTGAGCAAACACAGTAGCCGTTGGAGCCGATAGTTCTACCCGAGTTAGACTTACACATGTCTATGTATAAACATCATCATCTCTGAAAGCGGGGAGGGAGGAAAGAAAGTAAAAGTGACCAAAAAAGAAAAGAAATATGGTCGAAGTAGGGTAGAAAAGGCCCTGGTAGAAGCCTAGACCCAATCCGCCCCTTTTTCGCCAGTAATATCTGAATAACATCTGCCAGGTAAGGCAACAAGCTTCCCTTCTTCTCCCTCTAGGGCTCCGTCTTTTCCCTCCCTCTCCCCCCAAAAAAGGGAAAAACTTTCCCCAAGAGAGAGGAACTTTGCCCGGTGGACAGGCAGGCCCTTGAGAGGGACCTTTCCTCTCAGAAGGCCCTCTTGAGGCCACTATTCAAGTGCACCCCTTGGACGGTAAGTCTACAGAGGATCCTAGGAATTTCCCTGTCGCCCCAGAGTGATCACCTTAATTCGGAACACTGGTAGGAATGTTAAAGTGTAGGATCACTCGGTGGGGGCAAAAGATGCGTTCCCGAAGATCATAATGGTGCTCATTGGCAAGAGGTTACTTCTCCGATCACTATAATCTCAACCTGTTCATGTCTAGGGTTGGCCGTTATCTTACACACATATCCGCATTGGTTGTGCCTCTTACTCGGGCTTTGTACAGGGTGAACACAACTGTAAAGAAAAAACCATCAGAAACAAGAAGATGCGGTAAGTAAGGAGACGTGTCTGATTTTCCCCCTCTAGGGAGACTTAGTTGTCTGACAGCCGACTACATAAATTTCAACCCAACCACGTAGCACACACACATAGCCTACAGATAAATACATAAACGTTTTTTCTTCCTTTGTTGAGCTCATTGTATAAACGTAAATATAATTTTCTTTTCCTCTTCTAGTGAGATATGCTGTTCTTTATATGAATATATATTAAAAATATTCTTCGTGTTGAATTCATTTTATCTGAAATTCAGCAAGTAGTCGTAACTCCACTCGCTACAGACAAGTCCGTACCTCCATCAAATTGTACTGATTTACATTTTCAGACACACTTCTCTTACTGCTTTCTTTTACGAAATTTATCATGACTTTAGTAGTAGACGGAACTTTATTGGAAGCTTCCCACCCGAGATGTTTTCCCATTTCACCCCAAGCAGGGAAATAAAGATACTAAGACGCAAAAGATCACTGTGTGTGAAAGTATATAACAAAAAGAAAAACATTATTAACGAGCAAGAACAATAAAAAAAACTTGAATTAAGAAGAAAAAGATAACGATTAATAATGCATTTAAAAATTTAATGATCAAATTTTATTGGAAAACAAGAAGCTAGAAGAAGCGAGAAGTGTTAGAGAAAAAATTGTTAGTTAGCATAGAACTTACGGTTACACCTAGCAATTTGAACTGGAAAATGATGGGACCTAGCTGCCAATTTAGTACTGCACTCAAATTTGTAAAGTCGAGTTACCAAAGAGGAAAGTTCATCAGAACAATTACTATGAAAATATTTATAGAAAAAGCAGAGGGAAGATTTGCCATATTATTCATGCACCCTGCTATGTAGCCTCCGATATCTGGTTGTGTATCCATGTATAAATTGCAAAAGAATGCTTGCTACCAACAAAGATGTGTTTAAATCTAGCCATTTTCTCACACGCATTGTACCGGTCTGGACTAGTCAATCCTCACAATTTATTAGCATTACCAAGACTTCATTTACTTCTTTTATAAAGAAACTTAACCTTAGTGGGCCTATATATCAGACTCGGTGTAATCTCCCTTGATTTTTCCCATCTTGCTCATGCACTCACTTTTAAATAACTAACACCTGTAATGAGATGTTCACTCTCTTCAATATAGTGAAGCTATTATACAACCTATTTCTACTACTATTTCTTGTAGACTGCCTTGACCACCATTGGTTTGTCACAGCCCTGATCACTTCTTTTAATCAGTTTCATCTACAGCCTTCTTAGCATTTCATTTCTGCTATGTGGTTTGTTGAAATCAAGCTGTAGACTTGCCCAAGGAATGTCTCCTGTTGAGGAAGACTAGACAACGTCTTGCACCTAGCATATCCTATGAATAAGAGAGCAAAAGAGGGGTTTATGTCTCTTTTATAGTCCCGAATAGAATGCCAACTAGTGGCTTTAAACAAGTTCATTGACAGAGAAGGTAGGATAATCCCACAGAGATGTCTCAGCAGACCAAGCACACCGCCTTCATTTTCCAGCTGAAATAATTTTAACTACTCAGAACATTGATAATATAACGCACACTTAAATCAACAATATTAACTTTTTGAATTTAATATTGTTGATTTAAGTGTGCCTTTTATGATGGACAAAAATATATACACAGTGTGATAAATCGTCATCTAAATTACGCAAAAATGAAAATAACATTGACATTTCATTTCATATTTACCAAAATTACACAAATATATCTTGAAATACTAAAGAGTAAATTTATTCAATAAAATCGCCATTGGCTTCAACCACGGCCTCCGAGCGACTTCGGAATCTCCTGCAAGTCTTCTGGACAGTTTCCTTGTTTAAATTGATGAATGCTACTATAATCCTTGTCTTCAGTTCATCTTTGGTGTCACAAGAAGTTTTGTTAGTCTCTCGTTCAACTGCACATCATACGTAATAATCAAGGGGGTTGCAGTCTGGGAAGTTAGGTAGCCAGATGTAAGGGGTGATGTGGTCGCAGAAATTGTCTGACAGCCATAATTGTGTTCTCCTGTTTGTGTGGCATGGTGCAGAGTCATGTTGCCAGACATAGGGCCTTCTAGCAGGCACCCTCTTGACCCAGAACAGCACTACCTCCTCAAGGCACTTGAGTATGAGGTCCTCACCAACAAATTCGGGAGTTGTTTTTTTTTTCGTATCAGAACGATCAGAGTGAGTTTTCTGAGTTGCCGTACCTTCGTAATCACTATTGGACTCATCCAACTCTTTTCGTATCCTCTGTACTGTCCTCAGATTTACATCCAAACACTCTGAAATGTTTGTATTGGAGCTTCCGGCGCGAATGCCAAGCAGTACAGCATGCCGTTTCCAAATTTCTAGCGGAATGATTTGCGCCATGATGCTCTTTTTCTCACAGATGGTGCCCAACTGACCATACTATACTGTGCAGTCGACAAAATCAAAAACAACGCGCATGCACAAAATGAAAAATAAGAAATAGCGACAATTTACGCATCGCACCCTGTATATATTGTCACCAATTCAACCTCAATGTCCCAGTCTAAAGTCGAATAGTTGAGAGCGGAAAATAGGAAATATTTTAATATGTTTGTCCCATTCTATTATCGGAGTCCTAATATAAAAATAAATAAAATAAAATCTTAACAGAAGTTTTCAATTTGAGTCCTTGAAGCACGTAGAAAATTAAAAACTGACAAAGGTCCGTCACAGAAATCTTCGACTCAAAACACAATATTCAAAATCTGCTCAAAATTGTTTTTCTAGAACTCTTTTTTATAACGGCCGACGTTATAAAAGGACACTTCTTACGGTATAGCCACACAGAGAACAATCCGGAACTACAAACGTCACCTGACCTGGAATGCCCTTACCAGAATGCCCAGGAGAAACCGGACACTATGCAGCATCAAAGGAAACCACTTTAACTGATAGCTGGCAACAGTAAGAATGAACTTTTCAAATCGATTTTCTTCGTGCATCATTTCTTTTTATCAACGTATCCAAGTTCAAAGCAAATAATGTAAGTAAATAATCGTGTCATTCATTATATGTCAACGGACCTCGTTTTTTTTGTTAACATACTACAAATATCCGGAAGTCTCAGCTGATCAAGGCCTATTTCTCAAACTTAGCGGACATACACTAAGCACGCAAAAGCTAGTGGCATTTTCCCGCTTAAAACCCCCAACCCGGTAACAAACTGGTAACCGCCCTGCTAAACTATAATTTCTTTGGATTCATAATAGCTTCGTATCTTTGGTGTCAATTGCTGACAGGTAGAAAACAAACACCTACGTGCTTTTCAGGTGTAAAATTTTAATGAAAATATTAAAATATTATTAATACAAAAGGGCCGTAACTTTACTCGAATGTGGTTAGCATAAATCATCATCAGTAATACATTTTTTTACTGTTGTGTTATGAAATGTATCCATCCTTTCAAAAAATAATTTTGCTCGATTTAAGAACATAGTTTCGCCTGTGGTATTTTTAAATTAATTAGTTCTTTTATCTTATCTGTTTAAGTCCAAAAGTTTATTTATTTATTTCTTCAACTTAGAAGATCAATCAGATGTTTATTCTTATAAACCATTCGTTCTCTGAGTTCTCTGATATTATTTGATTATTTTTTGAAGAATATTCTTTGAACGCATTAATAACGAACGCAGAGCAATTGAACGCGCAGAGTGAATGCACCGGAGTAAAAGGGTGCTTGGAAGGAGAGAATATTTCACGTTGCCCCATCATAAGCGTTTTATTTTATTCGGTCGAGCTAACTGGAACATTCATGAGTCTATTACGCCAACCATCATGGTCCTGTATCAAGGTCAGAAGGTCATTAGGATGTCATAACATAGATGGTCAATCTTTTCTACAAATATTTTCATGGCAACTGCTCTGACGAGCTTTTTTCACTGGTACCCCGAATACAGGAATTCAAGCGTGCTACTAAATTGGCATCTAGGTCCCCTCCCCCGTTTACTGTTGAAACAGCTAAATGCAACCGCCACTTCTACACCAACAGTTTATTTTCTCGCTTTTTCCCGCCTGTGGAACTCTCTTTCGTTTACTTGCTTCCCTGATAACTACAATCTTAAAATGCACCGTCAATCGCCATCTTGTATCTTCTTGAATCCCGTTCATCTTTTGTCTTTTCCTCAATCCTCCAATACTCAGTCTTTTATTTCACCTTCACTCCTTGCGCACTAGTGATATTACCGCCTTGCTCGAAGTGAAATGATTTTTTAAAAAATGGTGGTTACTGGGCGATCAACTCGTCTTGCTCCCTAGCCAGGTGTCCATAGCAGTATGTCACTCGCGAGTTCTTGTTTTGCTTGTCAGCAAAAGCGCATTCTGCGTTCGCGTAAGATTGTAGAAATATCAGGAATGAATCCATAAAGCTGTGATTTAGTTGGATGTTGTCTCCAAGAGATGTTAAGCATAGCTCTCAGCATTCGAGTGTAGGTTCCATCAAGCTTAGACTCCACGGTTTTAGTTAATGTCCGAGCAGTGCCACCATACATTAACACCTCCTCTACAGTGACTCGATATGCTAAAACTTTAGCACAAAGAAAGGAAGCCAGGAATAGGATGACTGAAAGAAATGAATGCCAAATATGCATTGTGCTCAAAGTGCCACTATGTCATACCAGAATATATATATATATTTATATACCTATCACTATTTGTCACACACTGAGAATCATATATCAAACCGTGCAAAAGGGGCGAAAATAAAGAGGCTAATAAAGAGATAATATGTCGCGAATTGAAAACAAACAAGCAGCTGGTGTCTTTTGTGCTCCGTGACGGGACCATGTGGTTTCCGTACGTTCTCCTAAATGCCGCGGACTATCCTGTCTTGCTTTCTCGCGGCCAACTTAGCAACTGGCATTCGTCAGCTTACGAACTGATGACACTCATCCTCGTGAATTCATTACCGAAAGGGAGATAATCACTCTCTGCATCCCTACAGGAGTTTCTTAATAAGAGTTGATATACAAACAATTATGTACAATTATATTATTATTATGACTTGATCAAACTAAATCGAAATAATACAAAAGGCATTAATGAAGGTGTCTCTGTAGAGATGTCCTTATGTGTTAAATTCCAAATAAATATTTCTTTTTTTTAGAGATTTCTACTGTAGGGAAAGAAAAGAGAAAGAGACTGTAGCGGAATCCGATACAAACGACGGGTCAGCAATAAAAATGTGAAGGATTGCCAATCAGATGTAGTGGACTCAAAAATATTTATTTAACTTTGATTAGGAATGACGTGGAAAAGGACAAGCAAAGAAACTGGAGGTCACCATCAAATATGGCGGTCACATGCAATTTATATTTGACGCAAAATAGCACATAGCATAATGTTGTGGATTCCGGGATGAATCCGATATCAATGAATAACAAACGCCAGGAATGGATAAGGAAAATAAATGTATTAACGTAATAATACAAACTGGTAATACGGGTTAGTAGATCCAGGAATGCGGGTTAGTAGCAATAATATATATACAGTCTAAGGTATTGAAGTATCGCGGTATGACTCCTTACTGAGTCTCCGTGCTCGCTCACTGTGACTCTTGTGCTACCCTCCTCTATTACAGACTGTCCGGGTATTCACTGGTAGTAGTATATGTATACCTTTGGTGAGTCCATTTGTGTGAAAAGGGGAGACCCCTCAATACCCACCTCCTTAGATAGGGAGTTAGTATCTTTTCCTTTTTCTTGTGGTGACAATTAGAGGCACTGTAAATTTTCTCTTCCTGCTAGTCCTTCCAATTTCTGTATCTTCATGTGGTCTTTGAATCTAAAAAACTTCAAAGATCGCCTCCATCGACACGTCATTTTCTGCGGGTGACGAGCTTGGCTCTTCAACCCGTCTTTTTTGTATTTGGTCAATATGTTTTCTGTGGGTAAATTTTTCGCCTTTTCACGTTTCCTAGTCTGTTAATTATTGTATTTGGTTCCTCATAATCCATATTGTTACTGAAATAGACCCATTCTTGTTCGAATGATCTCTTGAGTACTGTAGGTGTATACCGGTTTTTATTTATTTTTTCCTTCGTCCTGTGAATAAATTCATCCTTTTTCGCTTCTTTTCTTATCTCTCGCAAGGTCACATGTAATTCCTTTACTGCCTTGTATAACTCTTTACTGTTTTCATCTGTGGTAGCAAATGGTGCGTTTCGCTTCTTTTTACATACTGGTTGGACATTTTCTTTCAATTCAATTCTAGTTGCACCCTTACAAAACGAGCTGATAGGTGAATCCCATACGTCGAACTTTTGCATACAGTCTGTACCCACTAGATTTTCTGTATCTTTCATTACGTATATCTTGAGTTTTTTTGTTTTCCCGTGAAATTTAACATTTACGATTATTTCTCCTTCGAATTTTATACGCTTTCCTGTCACCGACTTAGCAATTTTTTGTGTATGTAACATGGTTGGTCTGTTAAGCTTTTTCCATGCCTGTAGGTTAATTATCGTTAGATCGGAACTCGAGTCTAGTTTCAATTTTATCCTTTTATTTAAGATTTCAAGTTCCACATATTTCCTTATGTTGGTATTGTCTTCGTCGTGCATCCTAGTAGCTCTTATCCTACTAGTAGCTTTTCTGTTCCTATATTGGGATGCCTTGTGCCCCATTTTTCCACACACAAGACAGTTTTTATATTTAAAACGGCAATCCTTATTCCAGTGTAGTCCTCTACATCAATAACATGCAGATGGGGGGGACTTATATTTGCTAACGGTTTGGTAGAGTTATGTCTCTTGATTTGGGAAATATTTGTACTAGAGCTCACAAAGTTGAATTAATTATTAAACTGTAGTTTTAGAAGAATAAAGTTCTTGTTGCATGTTAAGAAATGTGAGTTGGAAAAGTTGGTAAAATTCAGAAGAGTTTGTACTTGCGTGAATGTTGGTAATGTTCTTTAACGTCTGACCGCAAAGTCAAGACGAGAGTTCTTGAAGGTCACATTTTGGCAGCAAGGAAGGAGATGAAAGAGAAAAAGGAGAGAATGGGCTTACTCGTGTTTTGTTTATATAAGGTGATGTCTCACGTGATCGGCTCCCAGATCAGTCCGCGGGAAATATTATTCCTCGCGCGCAGGCGATCTGATTGGTCGTAATTGACCAATCAGCGAGCTAGTTTTGAGGAGATTAGCTAATGAATGCTTGTCGTATGTATGTATGTGTGTGATAGTAATGATAATCACCACAAGACTATCGTGCCTTTTTCTTAGATACTATTTTGGCAACGCCATCTAGCAATGGTTAATAGAAGTTCTTTGGCAGCCAAGTGGGGTAATTCCCCAATTTGTGCCATACTTGAATGAGTCTGTTAATCTTTGCGAGGAAAAAGTTTTAAAATCTGTATAAATTAAGATTTAGCAAAACAAGCAAATTGGACAAACTCAAATTATAGCGGGCACATTATTAGAAAATATTCTATCAATTATTCAGCTTCTGGCAAAATTAAAACCTCTGCTTATTGAACATTACTGATACTGACCTCTGCTGAGTGGTTTTGGTTTGGCTTTATTTTGCTTTACGGCATATCAACCTCACTGGGTCATTTAATGCCGACAAGATTTTTAGGATAGGTTCGTATGAATCAAATATGTGTTCTTTGTAAGAAATCAGTTTGGTTTGGTTTTCGTTTGGTTTATTTTGTTTTACGGTATATCAACCTCAATGGGTTAATTAATGCATTAAATAACCCATTGAGGTTGATATGCTAAATTTTTTATTGCTGGTATTTTTTTCCAAAGATATATTGCTGTTAATGTTTTTCTTCAAAAATCTATTTCTGGAAATGGAAATATTTTCCTTCAAAAAATATATAGTTGTTTGCATTGCTGATAATTTCTTTTTTTAAGTATTGCTGATAATAATTTTTCCTTCAAAAATTATTGCTGGTAATAATTGTTTTACAAAGTATTTCTGGTATTAAAACCTATTTTTACACTTTCATAATATTTTGAACGAAGTTTGGGTGTTAACTATTTGCCCACATCTGGGACCCTAACAGGTGCTACCACCCCGGATCAGGGCGGAACTGGGAACACCAGCAATTAAGAGGTGGTTCCACGCTCCTCAAAACCTCCTGATCAGAGTCCTTGCTGTTGGACGTAATTTATCGTCTTACCCAGGACGCGGATGTATTTTATCGTCCTACCCAGGACGACCTCTTCTGAGTGGATACCAATTTAAAATAAAATTTTATTTTATATTTCATGGAGGAATATACAATTAACACCGTATATAAAAAATATTAATCTTCAACGTTTCAGCTTTTAAGTGTGAATAGAGATTTATATTCTAAATTATATATAGCCTTCAAGTAACACACTTTAGAATAGAGCTGAGAATTTTTTTTTAAATATTCGCGCGGATTCTTGTGTTTAACGCCCGCGCTTCATATGTAAATAAAAGAAAATATATCAAGTGGTCAGTCCGAGAAAGAGCCCGAATAAAAGTCTGAGTCGAAATAGCAAGAGAAAATATTAAGAAATCTTCTTGCGTCAGACTATTTTCTGTCGTACGAAAGCTCTTCATAAGAAAAAAGTACACAAACAAAAGAAAAAAATACTCTATAAAAATCACCTCAACAATTTCTTGATTATAAAAATATGGATTTATATACATTATCTGCTTTCTTCTTTTCCTTTTCTTTTTCTTCGTAGACGCGGTGAATATATTTACGAGGCCAAATTTTCACACCCTCAAGCTTTCACACCCTTCACGGATGAGTCTCTTGTTTACTTTTATTGCAACTTTCCTTCGTAGTTAATTTTACTTAGTATGTTGTCATTGATGTTGTTCTAATAATACCATTTTTCTACAAACTCAGGATTCAGTTTCATCGTCAACACGAAGTATATGTTTCCTGTTGCGACGAACCAGAAATTATTTGAAAGGCTATACTTTTCTCTTCTGCCAATCAGTTGATGTAACAACGCCTGACTATCCCAAAATTTTTCCTGATCGATTTTTATTCTTACTCGATCGCCAATTCGGAATGATTTCAGACTGCGAGCACGGACTTGTTGTTTGCTTTTATATCCGCTTTTTTATATAAGAAATCTATTTCTCGTACTAATCGAAGATCAGGTTTAGTATTTAGTCGCTCAAGGTGACGGGGTATAGTGGAGCAGGGCATCGAGGTTATAAACAATTGATTTACCCACGCCAAGAAGATTAATGATGGATGATAATGACGAGGAAACACACGGGTAATTTTAACAAAACAAGATAAGGAATGTATTTACGAATTTACACGCTTGAAGTTTTGTCAGTAGCTCGTTTCAGGAAAATAAATCACAAATTTTTAAAGTCCATAGTTTCAATGACTTGTCATGAAGAGGAAATGTTCATACAACATATTAAATTTTTAAAATTTAATATGCTGTATGAACATTTGTGCCAGATCATTTAAAATCATCTGGCACAATAATATTCAAAAATGGTAAAACTAGGCATGTTCATGAGATCGATAAAAAAATAGCATACCATGAATAAAAAAAGCCTTAAACTTGATGAAAATAATTTTTTACCGTTTAAATGTTAATGTTATTATAAAGAGGAAAGATCAAAGTATTTTTTGAATATTTTTTTACATTTTTTAATAATTTCTAGCACGTCCAAAATTTTCGTTAAAAATCTTGAATTTTTTTGAATCAGAAAAATTGACAGAAAATCAATCGTCAGCCATTTTTTTTACTTTTTGTTTACAAAGTGAATGTCGCCATTTATATTTCATTTTAAAAAAATAATTACGATTTTTTTAAAAATAATTTTAAGAAAATTAGAAACTATAAAGTTTATTTAATATATTTTGAAACAAAAATTACGTACTTTTTGCGCTGAAAAAATGTATTTTAAAATGGGAGAAAGCCGGTCTGAACTGCGGTGTTGATTGACGAGTGACATGTGCGCAATGTAATCAAGCAGTGACATGTTACAAAGGTAAGAGAGTACGTTGTTCACATAAAAGGTATATATACGGTTGGGTACGTTCAAAAGTAGACGTAGATATATATTTTGAAATACTTAGCTTTCTTGGATTTTTGAAATGAAGTTCTTCTAAGTGCCAAATGCTTGATTAAGACCGATAATATAATTGGAGAGTTATTTAAACACTGGCGAAAACCTGAACGCTGAACGTGTGAACAGAAATGAAACTTTTACCATGACTTCAGACATTTCAATTCGTTAATTTTTTCTCATTTTATATCAAAAAGGATTTCGCATAGATTCGCTATTTTCTTTTCTTTCTTTTTTCTAGACACAACGGCTAATTTATGTGAAGTCAAAGTTTTCATTGGTCCAAAGAAAATTTCACAAAGGCTCGTAAATTTTTTCCGTCTTTTTTCACAGCTCACCCGAATTTGAAGGGAGTTCATAAAGGAAGTTATTATTCAAATTGTAATTCGTACTCACCGCAGTCGGGGGTTATCTTGGCAGCAAGTCACGTCGATCTCAGTAGCACCTTCGTCTACTCTTCGCCGCTATCCCCCCCTATCTCTCTCTCTCTCTCTCTCTCTCTCTATATATATATATATATATATATATATATATATATATATATATGTATGTATGTATGTATATATATATATATATATGTATATATATATATATATATGTATATATATATATATATGTATATATATATATATATATATATATATATAGAGAGAGAGAGAGAGAGAGAGAGAGATGGGTCGCTTAGCGCTCTGCTTATACTCAAGACCATAGTTTGCGGTGACGGTGTTTGGGAATTTGGGAGTTCTCCAAATTTCTGTATTGATTTGAACAAGAGTTCTTTGTTGTTCGGTTCGCAATATTAATTATCTCTCCAAATTTGTGAAATCCCTTCTTGGTAGCAGGTATCGTCCCGCCCGTATAACTCATTTCTTATTTTATTCATTCCTCTCACCATTACTTTCAAATGGGCGGAAGCAATTTCTCCTTCTCTCTTAGTACCTCATCTAAACCCGCCACTTCAGCTGTCTCTTTAACACATCTTATTTTTAAACCGAGTCGGCGAAAAGGCGGTCTTAACTTTTAGTCATTAATTGTAATTATCTTAATTTTCAACAACGAATTTTCTCAACCCCCTGGTCTTGTTTATGCAATCAGAGATTTACCATCTGTGTTTTTCGACCCGCTTCATATCTTGTTCACTTAATCGTACTCATGAACCTTACAGATTCGTTTCTTATCTCGATTTCTTCGAGCAAAAGATGAAAATTCTATTTCTTCATTTGTTTACATTTCTAAATTCGGTGAAGCTATTTCTACTCTTTGACAGGCATAAATCAGTTTCTTTATGCCTTCGTCTTCAAATTTACCAATTATTATAACACAATTGACCCCTTCTTCCGTCTAGCAATCAGGAGACATGTTTTCGTAACTTCCACTTTAAGTAAGCGGACATAAATCAATTTTTCCATTTCTGCCCTCGTTTCCAATGTACGTTTAATGTACTTTCACTATTCCTTTTCAGCCTTCGTGGGATGAAATCTTCCATATAGCCCTTGATAATATTATCCCAAAACCAATGAAGTCATTATTTTCAGGTCTGTCTTTTCTTCCTTCTTTCAGTTTATGTGTTATTCCGTACTTTTAGCCCTTTCCATCTAATCCAGTTCATATTCTAAATTAACCATTTCCTTTTACCAGTGTCACACAGTGTCACATCAAAACCCGCCAAAATAAAGTTTACAAACAGGCGCGGTTTAAAAGGGTATTTTATGTGATTTTTTAACCGATGAAGATAGGAGGTTACGTCCCAAATGAATCGAATTTTAATTCAATTTGGAGCCGATTTTAACGCTATAAATTAAATCTGGTTGGTCTAAAGACCAGAAGGGTCTAAACAAGGCTGGACTGAAGAGAAGGGGTTTGGCTTTCACAGGCGATAAACGCTGGCTGTTTCTAGGAACTGAAAGAAGAAGAAGAAGAAGAAGAAGAAGTTGTTTCTAAAAATTTAGAGATATATACAAATGCCTTTCTAGAGTTCTACAAATTTGTGAAAGTTTGTCACAAAATTTGAGGTGTTAACTCTGATTTGGAATTTATTCAAAAACTACGAGATTTATATCATTTTAATCTGAGTTTGTAAAACTGAACTGTTGTCGCAATAGAAAACAAGCCAGAAACCCAGTGACGTCCATGAAAAAGTGTTCTTTTCAAATCTTTTCGACAGTCGAATATATCAAAATAAGTGAATATCTTATTGATAATAATAGTTTTTTTAATCTCAACAGAATTTTATTTAGAATTGTTATCTTGCTTAAGTGTTTGGCAAACAAAGAAAAATTCTGTGCATATTTCTTTTGTAAATTTTCCATTTATTATTATTATTATTATTGTCATTTAATAAATCTAAATTTCTTTTAAAATTTTACACCAGTTTATAAGTTTTGTGTTTTTCGTTGGCACCATTAAATACTTATAAAGGGAAGGATATCAGTTGTAAGAAGGCAGAACATATGGTTGTCCGCAAAACGAAGAGCCCAACATACGAATTACAAATTGGACATGCCAAAATCAAGCAAGTACAATTTAAATACCTAGGAAATGCGACACCGAAATCCGAATGCGCATTGGCATAAGAAAAGATGCCTTCCAAAACCTAAGCAAAGTATTAAAAGAAAAGAAAATCTCGTTAGTAACAAAGTTAAGTACTCTTTTCTTTGTTACTAACGAGATTTTCCTTGTTATGTCATATCGGTTCTCCTGCATGACATTGAATGCTGGATAATCTCATCACTGCTGAAGAAGGGACTTGAGGTAACTGAAATGTGGTTCTAAAGAAGGAAGCTGGGAATACCATGGACTGAACATGTGAGCAAAGTTTTACAAGAAATGGTAACAAAAATATACTTAACATCAGAATGAGATAGTTGAAATTTCTAGGGGACATAATAAGGAAAGAGGGCTTAGAAAATATGATACTGACAGGACATGTTAAAGGCAAAGGGATAGAGGAAACATACCTAACGAGCTTGTGTAAATGGCAGAACAGAAATTAGGTGAGATGGCGAAAAGGTAAGATTTACTAAGAGCTACAAAGGACAAGAAATTGTGGAGAGCCATGATCTGAAGGATCATGGTACATAGAGGAGGAGAAAAATTACGTAACACCTTTTCTTCCTTTCCTTTCTTCTTCTAACTTACAAATCCTTTTAATGAGCTGCATGAGGTGAATATATTTTTCAACATGCCGATGGCATTGGTTAACGAGTCAAGGCGTGTTATTTCTCTATAATGTTGAAAATAATCACTTACTCTTTAACCATTGAGGTCTGTTAGATCCAAATGTGTAAGTGTCTACTCGTTTACCTTTGACATTGGGCAAATATGTATAATGAACTGGTGTTAGTGGCAGAATAGTAGCACAAGTCGCACTAATGAATAACACGAGACCTGAATCTTTCATTATGTAACATTACACTTTATTCCAAATTCCATTGAACAGTTTGTGTGTGAGTGGCTTATTTCTGGACCACATTGCTTGCCTGTCGATATCTGTCAATGCATTATTTAGTAAAATTAAATTAGCCGTAAATGATCAACAGTACGTTGTTATAGTTATCTGTCACTTATATTATTGCCAACTGAGACTGTTTTACATAATTTCCCTTACATTTTCTGTCTGGCAATAATTCCTGGGTAACTGAAATGTGCGGCCTTTTGAAATTACTTTTATGACGCCTGTATTTAAACTGAATATATTTTCTAATATATGTATTGATCATTTTGCCATCAGCGAAGCAACAGTTACTGAACTAGTAAGGCACGGATATTCAGAGAACTTAACACGATTACTTCGTTACTTATTTTAGTCCATCATATTACTTATAATTATTGCCATGTGTCGCAAATAATATTCAGTGCATTATTTAAACAAATTAGCGATAAATAATCAACAGTGCCGTTTTATAGCCATCTGTCACTTATATTACAGTGTAACCCGGATATAAGAGACCCGGATATAAGAGAAACTCGGATATAAGAGAGATTTTCTCTGGTCCCAAATTAGAGCCATACTTACCTAAACAAAATAGACCAAACTCGGATATAAGAGAAATCCGGATATAAGAGACTTCTTCTCCGGTCCCGACAACTCTCTTATATCCGGGTTACACTGTATTGCCAACTAAGACTGTTTTTTTACGTTTATATAAGTAGCAATAGCGACTACATCGAATCAATAGCTGCATCCACTGCTAGGAAATTCGGGTCAGTGTCGTACCAGAAAATTTTTCTCGTTAGAATCCATTTTGCACATTTACAAATCTACCATTCGTCCGTGGATTTAATACTAGTGTCATATCTGGCCTGGTACTCCTACTGTACATCTAGAGATTCTTGGCAAAATACAAGGAAGGATGTGCAATGAAATTGATCCTTATCAGGTACCTTAGGTTCAGTAACTTCTCAATGAAGTGACATAGCTTCCCTCACTTTTTTCTACAAATATTTTCAGGGCAACTGATCTGACGAACTGTTTTCAATAGTGCCCCTAATAAAATGAATTTAAGTGTCCTACTAGATTGGCATCCAGGTCTCACCCTTTTACTGTTGAAATAACTAAATGCAACCGCCACTTCTAGTTCAACAGTTTCTTTTCTCGCACTTCCCATCCATGGAACTTCCGTTTACTTGCTTCTCTGATAACGACAAAAATTTAAATGCAACATCAAACGCCATCTTCTGTCTTCTTGAACCCCCTTCATCAAGTGTCCTCTCCTCAATCCTTCTTAATCTTAGTTTTCACTTTCACGCCCTCTAACCCCCAGCGCACTAGGGCCATTAATCGCCTTGCTTGGGGTGAAACGATTTTAAAAAATGTATGGTTGATCGAAGTAAGTGTTGCGCAATTTTTTGTGATAATAATACTAAATAATACTAAAAATTACTATTAAAATATTAATTTAACACAATCTTGAGACACGGGCATCTCAACACGGGGTAATGGTTAGCGAGCAAGTCTAGTTGACCATTACTAATGAGTAGAGCGTTTGAACCGCACCAGGTACTAGTAGCCTTGTACCAAACTCAGTTAAGATTAGTGTAATGATGTGTGTGCCGGTAAAAATGTTAACACGTGTGGACTACCACGTGACGCAAACAACAATCAGTGTACTATTTAAACAAATTAGCCGTTCTGCTCGTATTGGTGGAGGAGAAAAATAAAATAAATATTGAATAACATTTCAGATTTCAGTCGCAGGCGTTATGAGTAAAGAGCTGGAGCATACTTTAGAAAGAACCGGTGACCCAATCCTAAACAGGAAACAAGGGCTAAACCTGTACTCCTGTTCAAAAGACCGAGGAGGAAAGTCCACACGGTAAACCTTTACTTTGAGTGACTCTTGAGCTTTCTACTGGGTGAATAATAATAATAATAATAATAATAATAATAATGAGTGCTTTTTTTATACCTATCTCTCACTTGCTAAGACTGTTTTTACATTTACATAAGTTGCGAAGTAATCGTTCTAAGTAACAACTAATACGGAACGATCTTGCAATGTTGCAGTCTTGTTATATTTTAACTGGGATATTATATGCAATGCTGTGACGATGTCACTGTAATATTGCAATCAACTATTGCCTGACCTAAAACTAACCGCTTATCTCTTACCTTATGGTGACGTAGCTGACAATTCGGCACTAGTCAAATAACATCAGAATAGCTTCTTTTTTTTTACCTAACAATATATTTATAGTAGATATAACATTTCTTTGCGTATTAATTATTTATTTTTGAGGATTACTAATTTAGATTCTAAATGCACGTTCTAACATCTTCCTAGTTTTAGCCAAGGAAAATTTTACGGTTTTCCTATTTTAATATTCTGCTGAATTTTAGTTCTAAAGTTAATGATTGAGTAAGCTCATGGTGAGTTCTACGACAATAAAATGTCTATAGAAATTCTCCTATCACATCGTTAAATATTTGAGCTTAACAACTTTAACAAAATATTGTAATAACAATCATAAATATGAATGTTGGTCATTATTTTAAGAAGTAAGGGGGTACAAATGAAAAGATTTGGAAGTGACAACTTTTTTCCATTTCGCTAAAACAGACATTAAACACTTCTTTATTTGTTTTTTTTATTTCTTTATTTTTCTCACTGAAACCAAGTAGTGCCTTTTCCCCGCTTTCCATGCAATCAAAACGGAATAGTCTATTATTTACGAGGTATTGGTAGGAGTGTTAAACACTGCTTTCTTTCTTTATTTCTTTCTTTCTTTCTTTCTTTCTTTCTTTCTTAAAAACTTCTATTTTCTCTTCTTTCTTTCTTTCTTTCTTTCTTTCTTCCTTCCTTTCTTTCTTTCTTTCTTTCTTTCTTTCATTCATTCATTCGTTTTGTCACTGAAACCAAGTAGTGCCTTTCCCCCGCTTTCCACGGAATCAAAACGGAATAGTTCATTATTTATGAGGTATTGGCAAGGTGCAACGGTCGTGCGAACTAAAAAAAAGGATGGACAAGCTTGATTATAACAGGATTTTTATGTTAATGTAACATTGGCAAGAGGTTGCAGTAACACCATTGTGTTAGCTGGGAATGTGTGTGGTGGCACGTTTGGATTACATTCAGTCTGCATATGCGGGTTTTTATACCCTTTGAATTTATGTGACCAATTTATCCTCTATAGAAAATAAGGGTAAAAAGAGCATTGACGCGACACGGAGAAAACAGGAGAACACCAAACTTGAGTGGAAACAAAGAAAGGCTTTATATCAGAAAGAGGAAGAAAGAAAAGGGAAGATAGAAAAATTGGGTTTAAAAATCGTTGCAGAAAACAGTGGTTTTTTCAAGGACTTGTTGGGACATCCTCGTTCCTATGTTGTATTCTTGGCTGCTACATTTTTGGCCACTATGTGGCTGCTGGTTGTATTTTACGGAGCTAAGTTTGTCCGTGTTGACTCGTCGGTGGCACAGGAAAAAAAGAGGCCGTGATAGGCTGCTTTCAGCCCAACCCAGGGGCCGGTGATAGCGACCCCTACAAAGGGAGGTAATTCAATTATCTATATAATATTTTCAATATGCAAGGAAATGACAAGACCGCTCCAACCCTGTCTATATATATAATCATATCACCCCATCTAAGGGAGTAGAGACACTAAGACACAAGCAGTAACTGGGTGTGAAAGAATAAGAAAAAAAGGAGAAGCATTAAGGAGTGAGAACAATGGAAGGGGAATCAAGAGGACAGTAGATAACGATGGACGTTGCATTTAAAATTTTGAAGTTCAAAGTTGGCTAGAATTATATAGATCAACATATGAGAAATAACCAAAATAAGATTAACATGAGACAAAAGTTAATAGATAACACCAAAATAGACTCAACCCAAAGAAAGACTTCAAAATCTGATAAAAAAACGTCAGTAAAAATTCGTGTCTTCTTAATTATAAAAGCGACAATGTCCTACAGATATATATATATAAAAAGGTGGTATAAAAAAACCTGATTAACCAAGGGAAAAAAATGATTTTCTCTTCAGACACATTGTTTATTAAACTTAAATATCTCTACTGTAGATAGATTTGGCTAAAAAGAACTGACAAGACATGTCTGTTTAATTTCCTATTGAGAGATTTCTCCAACCTCTGAATAAGGTGTTGCGTATTGGAACCAAAATTGTGAATAAACTCTCCGAATTCCATGTGTTGTGTTGTTGTTTGTTCAAGTGCTTTCCGGCATCTCAATAATTTTCAAGAACCAGTGTGGTGTGTATTGTAAATAGAATTATTTTGTCTATATCCTGGTATTTTTGGAAAGCTGAAATTTTTAAATAGTCTACAGTGATGTCAGGTTTAACAGTTATTTGGCAGCCAACGCTCAATAATATTAACTACAAACACAGCCATAATGTGCTGACTGTGTTCGGAAAATAAAACATCCTTATAACTCTAGAAACATACGCACAACCCATACACACAATTAAAAAGTAAAAATAAAATCATCCTTGATAATGGCTAAAAGTATAGCCAAAAGCGCTCGCAATTACAGAACATTTGAACAGTTTCTACACACTCTGTGTTCAGAAAAGAAAACACTTGTTCGAGCACAAGAAAAATTCAATAAAAAACTTAATCGCAGTACCTTATCTGTCGTCTTTAATGAAACATGTATAAATGAAGGGTTGATACCTAAATGCACACACTATATATATATATATATATGTATATATGTATATATATTATAAATTAATTGATTTAAAATGTTTTTTCGCTACACAGTGATAACCATGTTTCAAAAATGGAAGCTAAAGCCTTCGAATTTAATTTTGTTATTAAACTAAAGACATTTAGTTCCATTTCCTCGTCAACTCCAAAATTCGCTTGACGAGGAAATGGAACTAATGTCTTTAGTTTAATAACAAAATTAAATTCGAAGGCTTTAGCTTCCATTTTTGAAACATGGTTATAATATTAATGCCCTGTAAATTTACATTGAGCACTATTGTGTAAAAATAAAAATATCTATAAGAACACCGGATTTTATATCTTACTGTTCTTTCTTTTTATACAGTGTAACCCGGATATAAGAGAGTTGTCGGGACCGGAGAATAAGTCTCTTATATCCGGGTTTATCTTATATCCGGGTTTGGTCTATTTTGTTTTATTAACACAGGCTCTAATTTGGGACCAGATAAGATCTCTCTTATATCCGGGTTCCTTATATCCGGGTTACACTGTATATATATATATATATATATATATATACATACATACATACATATATATATTTTAATATTTAATATATGCTCATAAATATATCTCCAAGATACTGTTTTCTATGGTGAATGATATATTGTTTAATGCGGGATGTTTATTTTATATAATAATAGCTTGTAGGGTATTGAGTCTTTCCTTGCGTTTAGGTGATGTAAAGCATTTTGTTATTATCTACAAATATTTGCTTTATGTTGATATCTGTATTTTGGTTGTTCGTGATGTCCTGGTAAATATGTGCTCGGACTGCAGTGAGTTTTGACAGGTGACTATATATCTTTGAAGGGGGTGCTTTTGGGTGCCTGCTATTCAAGTAAAATTCAATTTACAGTTTACTCCTTATGCCATTCCCCGCTTAAGCTAAATTTAAATGGTGCAAAAATATCAATGACAAAACATATGAATTAAGTTAATGAGATTAATTTTTACCAAGTAATGGAACCTGCTGCCAGTTCTTGGAACCTTTATGACAACAGACTTTGATTGTAAAGTGAGATTATTGTAAGGATTAAGCTGAAGAAGATGAAAGAAGCTTTGAGAAAAAGCAACAGTAGCAGAGCCAGAGATGGAGAAATGGCAGACAAGGGAGAGACAATTTGGTGCCATGGAATATAAGAAAGCCTCTTCAAAGGACTCTGATCATAAAAGTCTGGCATTGTACCAGGAAATCAGAATTTTGAAAGAAAATAAATTTCTACGTGCATATGGAGGTTCTTGTACTCAGTCTTTATAATTTGATTGATTTTTATGCATACATGTATAAATATGTTATATATATATATATATATATATATATATATATATATATATATATATATATACATATTATATATATATATATATATATATATATATATATATTATATATATATATATATTATATATATATATATATTATATATATATATATATATTTATATATATATTTATTTGTGCACATGTTGATAGTAAAAGGCAACTTTCATTATTAATTGGAAATTAATTAACGGTTTTTGTAATGAATGTTATAAGAAACAATGGATCAAATATTTAATGTAATCCTACAAAAATTCACTGACAAAAATGTTGCCAAAGTTTATTAGTTTTTAAAGATATTGAAATGCATAAAATGAAGCAGCATTTCATGATAAACATGAAATATATTTTCGAAATTTTATTATAAAATTACAGATTATCTACAATTTTCTTGGGTTATTTATATTTTTAATACTTTCTCTGGTTAAAATATAAATCTTAGACAAAATGACATATAGAGACATGTTCAAACGGTAGTTCAATAAAACCTGGCTCACTTTAAACCTGATCAATCTTTTACGGGCGCCATTTATAAAATCCAAAATACGAACATGTTAAAGCAATTCTTTTCTTCTATGCCCCGTTTTCCTTCAGTGCGTATGCGATCATGGTCTCCATAATTTTCTATCCTTTGGAGCTATTAATAAATTTTGTCTTTTTGTTATTTCTTCTAAACCTTTTCTCTGCCATTTTGCCCCAGCTTGTTAGGTAATTTATGCGTTGTTTTTCTCTGTCTCTCTTAACTTTTTAGTCTCTCCTGTGAGTATCAAATTTCCCAAGACCTCTTTCCTCATTATGTGACCTAGACATTTCAAGTTTCTTCTTGATGTTAAATATAAGTGTCCTTCTGGTTTACATTTTCTCTAAAAGTCCGTTAATGTTTATGTTATTCTCGGCATTTTTGTAGAACCACATTTCTGTTGCTTCTTCATCTGTGATTGTCCAGCATTGACTGCCATAGAGGAGGATTGATATTTCATAACGGTTCAGTACTCTTTTCTTTGTTTCTAACGAATTTTTCCCGTTTCCTATTTTCCTTATCAAGACTGACAAACAAAATGCTTTTGATTAAGTTTTTATGATTATTATTATTTTTATTTCCTTTGATATCTGGCGTTTACACATTTCTTTCCGGGTCCCGCCTAGTGACCTAAGGTTAGAAATGGCATCATGACACTTTCCACTGCAAAGAAAAATTAAATAAAATAAAAAATAATTACATAGATAAAGCCCTTCGTAAAGTGTGGGCTGTACTTGTCAGAACAATTTTTTGTATCTCTTTGAGGCATGGACTTCCAGGGATCCCTTCAATCAGCCTACTGGAATATTTTCCAACCAGTCCAAGTGCTCCAACTACAACAGGGATTGTTGATGTTCCCATGTGCCACATTTTTGAGATTTCTATTTCAAGGTTCTTGTATTTTGACAGTTTTTTGAATATCTTCAAAGATACATTGCAGTCTGCAGGGACTGCCATATCAATAAGGAGGCACTTATTTTGTTTGTGGTCTTTAATAACAATGTCTGGGCGGTTGGCTTTGATTGTCCTGTCAGTGTGTATTGTGTAGTCCCATAGAATTATTATTATTATTATTATTATTATTATTATTATTATTATTATTATTATTATTATTATTATTATATTTTTCTTGTATGAGAATAAATGTTTTCTTTTCTGGATTTAATCAGTGTAAAAAATGTCCAACTGCAAAAATGTTTAAATATAATGAAAGCTCTTAAAAAAAAAACTCTTAATAACATTAGTTATGAATATGGCTACACTATACTGGCCGTGTTCGGAAATTAAGACTGTGTCTTGTTTTCAGCATCTTTTAGACCAATGTTTTTCAACCGTTTTTATCTCACTTGAATCTAGAGTTAAACTTATGCTGTCGCAGTTAGCTCTTCCTCATTTCCTTAATCCTTCAACAGGGGTCTCTCTCTCTCCCACGAGTATAAATACTGGCTGACCTTTCGCCTCTTTCTCTTTTTACGGCTTACGCACACGTGCGGCCAGCTGTCTCGACTCAGGCCTCGGACCGCAACCTCGCGCGTGAGGCGAGGTAAAAAAGACTTTCTCTTTTTTTGTACTTATTCCAATATGTGACCTCTCACACATACAGCGTTTCCGATATTCTGGGAACACGCTAAAAACAATATACGCGTTCGTACGGACACTCAACACACTCACCATAACTTCTCCATACAACAATCTGTAACCCTTCATGTCATTTGTAATTTGTTATTAATATATGTTTGTTTGCATACATGTATATCGGTCTTGTTTGTTTCTTTATCTTCTTTGGACTCCATTAAAGTCCAACATTCCTATGTAGCTGGACCGGCCAGCGGGAAAGTTTAACCCAGAGCTATCTCCCCTCATCTCCTACACATCTTCACACCGCACGGCCCACTACAATGCAGCAAACTTAAATTATGATGATAAAAAGATGAGTAAAAATAAAAAGTATACATTTTATGATTTATTAATTAACACAAACAAAATAATTAAATTATTTTTTAATGACAAGATAATACTTAAAATTTAAAAAAAATCTTAACTTAAATTAAATCTAAATCTTAAAAATCTTATTTATTTATTTATATCTAAGCTTGACGTTTTTTTTTTTAGACTATCTTCTTTGCCGGGCAATCGTTACTGGTGTTAGAGCAAATATCTCCTTCAAGTTTTAGTTTATTATTATTTTGTTTTGTATTCATTCATTTTTTCTTTGTTTTAGAAGTTATTGTAACAAATTCCATGTTAAACTTAAATAAATTCTTTTCAACTGTAATTGTGAAAGAATTTGTAGGTAGAATAATATATTTTCATTCGTTGAGTTTGCCAGAATGCTTCACTCCACTATTCTGAAATATTTTATGAATCTTTCATTTTTTTTTTAAGATAACAAAAGGACGTAACCCATCACAAAATATTTTTTCCGTTTTGTATATATATGTGTGTGTATGTGTGTGTGTTAAAGATAACAGACAAGTTATGTCAATTATATTTTAATGATTTTTTTTATTTTACTAAGGCTGATTAGTTTGTGGATAGATGGTAAGTTGTGCCAGATATCCTTGGTGATGTTTATCGGAAACATAGTATATAAAACGGACTGACTATCAAATAAATAATATATTTTTATTTATTTATTTTTTAGAGTGGTGAGACCTTTGATATTCGATGTCACAAAAATGTTCTTTTATGAAGTGGATATTGGTAGTATGCTTGGAGTAAGTCCGGAGGTGGTAGTTTTGAAGTCAGACCATGATAGGGGTAGTAGTAATATTAGAAATAGGTCAGTGTCAGGCTACTGTGTTTTTCTCGGCTCTAAGCAGGGCAGAAATATAATTAGCAAATTACCTCTTAACTACTTCTTCACTTCTCAAGCATGTCTGATTTTTCCACGGTCACGTCTCTGTTCGTCACTCTTGCCATCGCTTCCGCTTCTCAATCAGAGGTATCAGCTTTTGACCAGGCTCCAGGTTTCTGGCTGGAACTTTATTTTACGCTAACGTTAAAAGTCTCATCGTGTTAACTTTTTGATTGGGCAAAATTATTGTATTTTCCGGTGTTCCTTTCTTTTTCATTTTTTTAACGGAAGTTTCAGTCATAATTTAGTAGGTTTGTTGGGGATTAGTGAATGTATCTGGTTAAATCAGAAGGAAATTTTCTTGTTGGCGTGTTCGTTAACATTCATCCTCAACAATAAATATAAATTTAGAACAGGTCATGCAAAACAACGTTAAAAACAAAGGCAAGTAGAATGTAAAAACAATAGTGATTTATATACAATTTAAATTATATACAGATGTGTTAAGATTTGATAAATGGTTAAGTGTTGATGTATTAAAATTCGTATGTTGTTACTAAGTATGTTTGAAAGCTTTTGCAAGTGTTAATGAGATTTGTTCCAATTTTTAAACAGTTTGTAGTTTTACGTAAGTGTTTATGTATAATTCTTTATTGTCATACGAAGTTGCGTACCTTTAGTTGTTATTTGAATGAAATGTGAGTTATTATTACTTATTTTGTAGTGAAAAAATGTCACATTTTAAATGAAGTTTGTAAAGTTTTGTTCGATAGCGAGAAAAAGATTATGCCAATGGGTTGCTGAGTCAGAGTTTGATTTGCGCGGGAAAATCAAGTTTTTCGGATTGCGTGGATTTGGTTGGCGTCTCTCTGAATGTTGAAATCTGACTGAAAGGTTCGTTGACATCAGTGTTGCCGAAAAGTTTAACGTCGAGACGGGTGTTCGTAATTGTCACATTTTGAAGCTTGGAGTGAGCGGTCGAAATTGTCTGCTGCTGTTGTTG
Organism: Acanthosepion esculentum; assembly: GCA_964036315.1. Taxonomy (NCBI): domain Eukaryota; kingdom Metazoa; phylum Mollusca; class Cephalopoda; order Sepiida; family Sepiidae; genus Acanthosepion; species Acanthosepion esculentum. Next base: position 17,834,128 of record OZ038504.1, read on the forward strand.
TTGTCTCTCGCGGATGTCGGACTCTGCTGTCGATCTCTGCTCTCGGTCACACGTGTTTTTGGGTTTATATATGGTCGTAGTCACATAGGGTGACTCAGAACGAATTGCGCCAAAATTTGCCTCTGCACGTGCGGGTGACTTGATTGGTCGAAAGTCCAATCAGTGAACTAGATTTGCGGAGAATAACCAATAGTTGCTCGCTGACATTGCTTGTTTGACAGTTGATGTAATGGAATAGTGCATTATACGAAGAGGGTAAAACTGGGCTATGGACGAGCCTACAGGTTCTTTTCCTGCAAATTTCCGATGTTTTTCAAACGGGTTCTGTCTTTTCTTCTTCTTCCTCTTTTTATTTGAGGGTTGCCTTCTCGTAGGTAGAGAGAAGTATATATATATATAGAGAGAAGTGTTTTAAAGCAAAATGCTTTATATTAATTTGAATTATTTTTATTTTTGTTTATATATATATTATTTTTATCGGGACTCACTACAGTACACGTTACTGTATTTTGGTGTCAAAGTTGTAAAGGTTTTGTTAAAGTTCTGAGCTTCTGACTTGGTTTTAGTCATAATAAAGACGAAAGAAATTCAAGGAAATTCAAAGTCTGTCTGCATCTTTGAAATGGTCTTGAATGCTTAGGTTTTCACATGAACATAATGATATTTTTTTTAAATTTTGAAACTCTTTGATGTCATATGAACATGGAATAATGTGAATACTGAGAACTAAAAGACATTTTAGATTGTCTATTCCAAAATCATTAGTGCATTCTTCATTTCTTGTTTTGGCACAATACTGATAATTTTTAAAAATTTATAATGTTTATTTTACATTTTCTGTTTTTGAGTAATATTTTATTCACAAAAAGCAGTCTAGATCCAACCTGATATATACGGGGGTATATATATATATATATATATATATATATATATATATATATATATATATATATATATATATATATATATAAGATGAAAAACCTGTTGAGTGTTTACTTTCTTATTCTGTTGCCAACGTTTCATTTAATAAGAACATCATCAAAAAACTGAAAAGTTAAGAAGAAAAAAGAAACATCTCAGCCAAGCTAAAAGGACATCTTGGCTTTTGTTTCTTTTCTTTCTTTCCATAGTTGCTCAGATGATGTTCTTTTTGAACGAAACGTTGGATTGTATTAATGCCTGTGTCACCCAGTGTGCTATCATTGGATCTTCCTAATTTTCATCAACGACCTTCCTGAAGTTATCAGTTCTCAAATAAGTATCTATGCTGATGTCACAACTATTTACACTTGTCTTGTCGGAGTTAGCTCCTCCTCATTTCCTTAATCCTTCAACAGGGGTCTCTCTCCCACGAGTATAAATACTGGCTGACCTTTCTCTCTCTCTCTCTCTCTCTTCCGACTTTGGCCTCGGGCGGCCATCTCGCGTGGAGATGAGGTAAAAACTCTCTCTTTTTCGACTTAGGCCTTGGGCCGCAACCTCGCGCGGAGGCGAGGTAAAACTTTCTCTTTTTCACTTAGGCCAATATGTGACATCTCACAGATACAGCGTTTCCCACATTCTGGGAACACGCTAAGGACAATACACGTACGTACGGACACTCAACACAACACACACACATAACTTCTCCATACAAACACTATGTAATTTTTCATGTCTTTGTGTACTAATATATTTGTTTGCCCATAATATATATTTGTTTACCCATATATATCGGTCTTGTTTGTTTTCTTTGTCTTTGGACTTAATGTCAGACATTCTCATGTAGCTGGACCGGCCAGCAGGAAATCTTAACCCAGATATATCTCTTCACATCTACACCCCCAGCGGTCCGCTACAGTCTTAACAGTAAGTCTGATCGGTTTGATAAGGTCAAATTGGTGGCTGATTTAAAAATAATGACCTAAAATCTCTTGTTAGCTGGGATAAGAAATGGCTTCTTAATTTTAACGCTTCCAAAGCAAAATTACTCTCTTTTAACACATTTGAGAGAATCTTTTATGCCTTTCATCGGCATGGACCCCAGGAGAGTGACTCCTTGTGACTCATCTTTTTCCACTGACGTGAAGTAGAAAAATTATGTTGAATCAATTGCCAGGTCTTCTACTAGGAAAATTGGTTCACTATGGCATGCTAGACAATTTTTCTCACTAGAAATATTTACATATTTATAAATCTATCATTCATCCATGCTTTGAATATTGCTGTCACATCTGGTCTGCTGCTTCTGCTGCTTCTGCTATATATCTAGAGATCCTTGATAACATACAAAGAAGAATCTGCAACTCTTTCGGTTTTGACTTGGTATCTCAGCTTCAATCACTTTGCATGGTTGTAACATAGCTTTCCTGTGAATTTTCTATAAATATTTTCAATGTAATTTGTTCTGCTGATCTTTTCTCTTTGGAACCTACATTTTATGAATTTAAGCCCAATACTAGATTGGCGGCAAGGTCCCATCTTTTTATAATTGAAATGGTTAAATTTCTCTCGGACTTCTCGCTTGTGGAACTCTCTTCTAGCTTCTTACTTTCCAATCAACTTTGATCTTCAAAAATTTAAATGCAATGTCACTCATCATTTTCAATCTCCTTGAAACCTGTTCTTTTATTGTCCACTCGCTTTCTTTCAATCCCAGTAACCATTCAAACATTTAAAGGCAATGTCAATTGTTATCTTTTGTCTTCTTAATTCTTGTTCTCCTATTGTTCTCTCTCCTTAATAATGTTTATTTTTTCTCATATTCTCTCACACTCAGTATTCCATTGTATCTTAGTGGCTTTATGGCCTTGCAGTGAAATGATAAAAAAATGCAATAGTAAAAACAAAATTAAACATATAACTGGTTTTCATATATATATATATATATATATATATATATATACAGAGAGGATGAGAGAGAGAGAGAGAGAGAGAGAGAGAGAGAGAGAGAGAGGAGAGAGAGACTGATAGAAATATATATTGTTTCATATTATCTGGAGAGAAGACAAGCTTGGTTGGTTGGCAGATTTTAATGATCTTTCAACTTTTGTTTTGTAAGAAAGAAAAGAAGCGCAACCAGGAGAACAGTTGATAGTGTTTTACATTACATTTAAATTTTTGAAGATTAGAGTTGGTCGGAAAGTATAAATCCAGAAGGGAGTTCCACAAGCAAGATGGACGAGAAAAGAAACTGTTAGCATAGTACTTACGGTTACATCTACCCAACTCACCTGTTTGTACCGCCAACTTCTACTGAGGTCTACGAAGTTTTGAAGAGTCACGAATCGTCAAGTGCCAAACTGACACGGAGAAGAATAAGGAAGTATAATACCGCAATGCACTTTTTGAATCAGGCAATTTTGGAAGTGAGGAATGACATTCTGGGATTCAGAGGAAGGGATGCATATGACCAAAAATGGCTGAGAACTATTCAGATGAACCTACTAACTAATGCAGTAGTAAATATTATAATACATTTTCCTTTTCCCACCTTATATCTCAAACATTTTGAGGCTAATTCACATTTACCAATTGTTTATGCAAGAAGCCTTCAAAAGAAATATTTCTTTAATATATGGTAAACTCTTCCGTCATATTCGACATATAAGGGTCAAGCAGCTCAGTTCCTAGGAACTGACAGCCAGACACCAGCACATATGATTTGATTATAGTGGTGAAGGCTTTGTGCTGGACCAACCACACTTTTTGAAGGGCCGAATACAGAGAACAGAGACCTGGTGCACTACATGCCACAAGATTCCCAAATGGCCCTCCGTAGGTTTTGAATACAGAGTTGTCCTCCTAGACTAGTTGACATCCAAGGCTATAGAACCAATCTTCTCTGCTATTTACCCATAGCTGGAGGGAGAAGAGGATTCATACCTTTCCCAAGGGTATTAGCACGTAAGTGAATGTAATGGATTCGACTGGAATTCGAACTTGGCTCTCCGATTCCTCAATGCAAACCGATATCCACTACTCCACCACTACGCCTCTTCTTTAATATATATTATAGAAATATCTCTTTTGAAGGCTTCTTTTTATTTTACGTAATTTTCCATCAATGAGGTTTTGTAGATTTTATGAGAATTCAGTTGATTTTTTGGGAATAAGTCAGTCTTTCTCTTTAGTCATTTTTTAAGATTTTAACACATTGATTTTTCAATATATATACACGCACAGAAAGAGAGACAGACACACAGAGATATACCCGCATGCTCTGCCACAGACACACAGATGTATTAGTATTTTAAAATGTGTACACACATTGTTGGTTAAATGAACTGGAAATTAATTAACAGATTCTGTAATAAAGAATAAATGCTATAAGAAATACTGGATCAAATATGTAATATAATTCCACAAAAGTTCTCTTGAGCAAAAATAAAGATATTTTTTGTTTTAATGTATTGAAATGCATAAAATGAAGCAGCATTTCATCATAAACATGAAATATATTTTCTAACTTTTATTATAAAATTATAGATTATCTACAATTTTCTTGGGTTATTTATATTTTTAATAGTTTCTCTTCTGGTTAAAATATAAATCTTAGACAAAATGACATATAGAGACATGTTCAAATAGTTGCTCAATAAAACCTGGCTCACTTTAAACTTGATCAATCTTTTACGGGCGCCATTTTTCAAATGCAAAATAGAAATGTGTTCAAACAATAGTATATTGAATAAAACCTGGCTTACTTCAAACCTGATCAATCTTATATGTAAAACTCATGTTTACAGATACTTTGGTATGACGATAAACTACAACCATCTGATCGGGAGGTTTTGAAGAGTATTGAATCACCTCTTAATTTCTGCTATTCTCAAGGTCATCCTGACCCCTAGTGGTAGCACCTGTTACGGTCCCTACTATGGGCAATTAGTTAACATGATGAAAGTATGAACATTTTATAGTAAAAATACCAGCAATACCTTCTCATTGCAAAAATATTATCATCAATACATTTTTGTAAAAGAAATTACTAATGCTCCCAAGAAAATTAAATTTTGGTATTAAATGGCCCATAAGTTATGCTACTAAACGCCTACAAACACAAGTATTTTGGTGTCACATATTCCATCGTCTATTAAAACACTTTCCAGATATTTAAATTGTTGTACTTGCTTGATTTTGGTATCTCCAATTATCGGTTCACATCTTGGGCTCTTGCTAACAGCCATAAATGATGTAATCTTAGAAATATTAATAATCATTTGAATCTGCCAATTCTAATATCTCACTGATGAAGCCTCAAGGACAGCAATGCACTCGTTGTTGTAACCCACATGTCTTGATCTTCAAATTACTATGTTGAATTTTTTAAAATATTCCTAAAGTAAAGCGAGTTATTTCTGAATTCTCATCTCTTCTAGAATCCTGTTAGCATGCTCTAGAGCAGTGTTTCTCAATTGGGGTTCCCCAGGACGCTAAGGTTCAGTAAAATGTCTCCAAGGGTTCCACAGGTGAGATAAGCTAATGCACTTTTACTTTTTATTTAATTTTATATACGTAATATTACTAAACACACACAATATATTCTTGTTTATTGTAATATTGTAATATAGACATCATTCTATCTAACCTATTAGGTTATTAAATAGAATATAACAATTACTGGGAATATATTCAGCAATTATCTGTTTTCGTTCTGTTTACATTTATATTATAGATATTTGATATTGGTTACTTATGTTTATTTTTTACATTTGAGTTCAGAAGTTTTTTGTGTGAATGAAAAAGAATTGTGTTCTTCCATTTCGTATGTAAATTCCATTGTGTTTGACTTTGTTTAGTTGATCTACGAGGTCAAGTAAATCAATATCATGAGGATATATAAGTAGAGAATCATCAATATAATGAAAGTATGTGGATTATTTGGGTAATATATTTTGGAAAGGATCAGATTTGAGAAAATCTAAGAAGATACATGTCATCCCTCCACTGAGAGGCGATCCCATTGGTAATCCAGATTTTTGATTTTAACAATCATTGTTAAATATGAAGTAGCATTGTCGCAGTTAGCTCCCCTTTATTTTCTTAACGCTCCACCAGGGGTCTCTCTCTCCCGGGAGTATAAATACGGGCTGACCTTTCGCCTCTGCCTCTTTTTCCACAGCTCTTTCCACGGCTGCGCCCACGTGCGGCCAACTTGCCTCGCTTGAGGCCGTCAACCGTCGCACGTGGTGCGAGGTACAAAAACCTTCTCTTAACATCTCCAGTATGTGAACTCTCACACACAACCAGCGTTTCCCATGTTCAGGGAATACGCTAAAACAAAATTTCACAACCGTACGGACATTTCAACTCAAACACACACACAATAACTTTCCACACAGACACTAAACGTTTTATTCATGTTTTAAATGATGTATTTGTAAATTCGTATATCAATCTGTTTTAACCTGTTTGTTAATAATATATATTTGTTCGCATACATATATATCTGTCTTGTTTGTTTTTTTGGACTCCATTAAAGTCCAACATTTTTATGTGGCTGGACCGGCCATCGAAGTCTTAACCCAGAGATAATTCATCTTCTCTACTTCTTCCATCCCCACACGGCCGGTCCACTATAAATGGTGACTACCCAACGTGATTATGAACACGCACACGGGACGATATGTTTGTACGAACAAATTCTCATACAAAACTTTCAAATGAGAGAAACATACAACACCAATACTGGAAACTTTTCTATTCTACGCACGCGGAACTATCAACAAAAGAACTTTAATTCAGACGACATGTCTACAAAACAACTTTCTCCTACACGCAAAAAAAGGAATTTTTCTTACACCACGTGGTAATAACAATTACTGCTACAAGCAAGCCGTTACAACCCTTTCTTTCTACTGGTCTACATTTGCTTGACCTTTTCTTTCTCTCAGCAACGCTTGACCTCAACTTCACCCGGCCTACCCAGCAGAGAACATGACACCATTTTTTTTTTAAAACCAAATTCTACTTTCTTCTGAACTGAAATAGAAAAAGTGTGAACCCCATCTCACAAAGGCGACTCACTGTCCTTTCTCACTCCGCAACGATGCAATTCGAATGACTTAAGAATTTTGCGAGAACGATATTCTACCGTCAATAACAGCAAATTTTCTCAACTTTCATTCGGCACTCGGTAGATATTCCACATCAGCTCAAACTCCTTTTTCAAACAACTTTCTACGGTATTTTCTACCGCACTGCACCATGGAAGCTCTCAAGTTTCACTGGATGAACGCACACTTCTCTCTGGACGACTCACTGTTCCATTACATACGATGCGACATCACTGTGAAAAATTTGCATGCACGTTATTCGTCGCTACAAGTATTGCAAATTCCACATTTTCTCGCTATTTGCAACTGGTCATTGCAATCGCATCCTGTCCAATCCTGAAACTCAAAAGGGCGCGCAAACAATTAATTCTACACCACGTGGCGACATCTTACGCCATTGCTTGCTTACCATGCCTTAACATTATTTCGAACGATCCACTGTTTCGAAATCATCCTTCGAACGACTCACTGTTTCGAATCACATTTTCAACGCATCTTTCACATAAATTTTACTGCAAAGATTTACTTAATCACGAATAAGCGAATTTTATTATTCAACAGATCGCCTGCGCAAATTCGACTCACGGAATTTTGCAGATCTTCAGAAAAATAAGCTAGCTCCTCAACCAATTCGGCGACTTTTGCTCAACACACTTAGCCATCTTATTCAACACAACGTCACTGACAAACTCACGCGTACAGTACGGCGAGGACAGCAAACAGGTTGACGGGACGACAAACCCAACTCCACGTGGAGCATTGGACAAAAGAACAAAAGTAGAATACTACCGACATTTCTCTGACTCACTAGAGAAATACAAAGCACATTTCGTTGAAGCACGCATCGCAACAACAGACACATTTTCTTTTCAGCACACAAGAACAATATTTAAAACTTTTCACATGTTAAAAGTTCGTTTTTTTCTCACTTTTAATTCAGAGGGGAGGTATTGTCGCAGTTAGCTCCCCTTTATTTTCTTAACGCTTCACCAGGGGTCTCTCTCTCCCGGGAGTATAAATACGGGCTGACCTTTCGCCTTTGCCTCTTTTTCCACAGCTCTTTCCACGGCTGCGCCCACGTGCGGCCAACTTGCCTCGCTTGAGGCCGTCAACCGTCGCACGTGGTGCGAGATACAAAAACCTTTTCTTAATGTCTCCAGTATGTGAACTCTCACACACAACCAGCGTTTCCCATGTTCAGGGAATACGCTAAAACAAAATTTCACAACCGTACGGACATTTCAACTCAAACACACACACAATAACTTTCCACACAGACACTAAACGTTTTATTCATGTTTTAAATGATGTATTTGTAAATTCGTATATCAATCTGTTTTAACCTGTTTGTTAATAATATATATTTGTTCGCATACATATATATCTGTCTTGTTTGTTTTTTTGGACTCCATTAAAGTCCAACATTTTTATGTGGCTGGACCGGCCATCGAAGTCTTAACCCAGAGATAATTCATCTTCTCTACTTCTTCCATCCCCACACGGCCGGTCCACTATAAATGGTGACTACCCAACGTGATTATGAACACGCACACGGGACGATATGTTTGTACGAACAAATTCTCATACAAAACTTTCAAATGAGAGAAACATACAACACCAATACTGGAAACTTTTCTATTCTACGCACGCGGAACTATCAACAAAAGAACTTTAATTCAGACGACATGTCTACAAAACAACTTTCTCCTACACGCAAAAAAAGGAATTTTTCTTACACCACGTGGTAATAACAATTACTGCTACAAGCAAGCCGTTACAACCCTTTCTTTCTACTGGTCTACATTTGCTTGACCTTTTCTTTCTCTCAGCAACGCTTGACCTCAACTTCACCCGGCCTACCCAGCAGAGAACATGACACCATTTTTTTTTTAAAACCAAATTCTACTTTCTTCTGAACTGAAATAGAAAAAGTGTGAACCCCATCTCACAAAGGCGACTCACTGTCCTTTCTCACTCCGCAACGATGCAATTCGAATGACTTAAGAATTTTGCGAGAACGATATTCTACCGTCAATAACAGCAAATTTTCTCAACTTTCATTCGGCACTCGGTAGATATTCCACATCAGCTCAAACTCCTCTTTCAAACAACTTTCTACGGTATTTTCTACCGCACGGCACCATGGAAGCTCTCAAGTTTCACTGGATGAACGCACACTTCTCTCTGGACGACTCACTGTTCCATTACATACGATGCGACATCACTGTGAAAAATTTGCATGCACGTTATTCGTCGCTACAAGTATTGCAAATTCCACATTTTCTCGCTATTTGCAACTGGTCATTGCAATCGCATCCTGTCCAATCCTGAAACTCAAAAGGGCGCGCAAACAATTAATTCTACACCACGTGGCGACATCTTACGCCATTGCTTGCTTACCATGCCTTAACATTATTTCGAACGATCCACTGTTTCGAAATCATCCTTCGAACGACTCACTGTTTCGAATCACATTTTCAACGCATCTTTCACATAAATTTTACTGCAAAGATTTACTTAATCACGAATAAGCGAATTTTATTATTCAACAGATCGCCTGCGCAAATTCGACTCACGGAATTTTGCAGATCTTCAGAAAAATAAGCTAGCTCCTCAACCAATTCGGCGACTTTTGCTCAACACACTTAGCCATCTTATTCAACACAACGTCACTGACAAACTCACGCGTACAGTACGGCGAGGACAGCAAACAGGTTGACGGGACGACAAACCCAACTCCACGTGGAGCATTGGACAAAAGAACAAAAGTAGAATACTACCGACATTTCTCTGACTCACTAGAGAAATACAAAGCACATTTCGTTGAAGCACGCATCGCAACAACAGACACATTTTCTTTTCAGCACACAAGAACAATATTTAAAACTTTTCACATGTTAAAAGTTCGTTTTTTTCTCACTTTTAATTCAGAGGGGAGGTATTGTCGCAGTTAGCTCCCCTTTATTTTCTTAACGCTTCACCAGGGGTCTCTCTCTCCCGGGAGTATAAATACGGGCTGACCTTTCGCCTTTGCCTCTTTTTCCACAGCTCTTTCCACGGCTGCGCCCACGTGCGGCCAACTTGCCTCGCTTGAGGCCGTCAACCGTCGCACGTGGTGCGAGATACAAAAACCTTTTCTTAATGTCTCCAGTATGTGAACTCTCACACACAACCAGCGTTTCCCATGTTCAGGGAATACGCTAAAACAAAATTTCACAACCGTACGGACATTTCAACTCAAACACACACACAATAACTTTCCACACAGACACTAAACGTTTTATTCATGTTTTAAATGATGTATTTGTAAATTCGTGTATCAATCTGTTTTAACCTGTTTGTTAATAATATATATTTGTTCGCATACATATATATCTGTCTTGTTTGTTTCTTTGGACTCCATTAAAGTCCAACATTTTTATGTGGCTGGACCGGCCATCGAAGTCTTAACCCAGAGATAATTCATCTTCTCTACTTCTTCCATCCCCACACGGCCGGTCCACTACAGCATTGATTGGTGATGAAACGGCAGATTTTTATTATTTTAGCTGTTGGTAGAGGGAACTTCATCTTTGTTTATATTAGATGCTACTTTTAGGAGATTTAGGCATTTTTCAACTGGAACATTGCTATAGAGGGATTTTATATCTAGACTGGCCATGAATTTGTCAGTCATGTTCATTTCTCTTAGTTTCTCAACTAGAGTTCTTTATATGAGATGAACTGATTGCTCCAAGGAGAGGGATTAGAATTTTTGTTATGGATTTTACCAGTTTATGGGGAGTGGGGGACCTCTCTATTCCTGAGATAATGGAGCGTATTGGGATACCAGTTTTGTAGATTTTAGCGAGACCATAAAGTTTAGGTGTTCTGGAGTGATATTCTATGAATCTATACCATTTTTGTGCTTCGATAGTTATTTTTTGTTCATTTATTTTTTCGTACGTGTCAGTATCATTGAATAGTAAGTTCATTTTTTCTATGTATTCATTCTTGTTCCTGGTCACAATTTCCCCATCCCTTGTCTAGAAAGTGCCTTAATCACAAGGTCATCTACAGTAAATTTGTACCCTGACTCTTACAACATTTCACCATTCCTGTCAGATCTTCTTAATATCACAGCTACTTACAAAAGTGATGAAAAAAGAAAAGAAAAAGACTCTAAATGATAAAAAATTTCTAAAATTCCCAGTACCCCTCTGTTTTGCGCGTGTGTACTCCTACTAACGTAAAAAATTTAGTCGGAAGAAGTCCTGAAGGATTAAACGTGTCACAAGTAAATTTTTTCCACTTTGTCATACAATTTCCCCATAGATTCAAGTATAAAGCTGACAAATGCTTACCTATAAATTCTTGTATAAACCCAACCAATACTTGCCTATAGACTCAAGTATAAATCTGACCAATCTTTCATTATAGACTAACATATAAACACAACGTATGTTTACCTATAGACATGTATAAATTCAACCAATTTTTACCTATAGCCTCAAGTATAAAGCTAACCAATCTTTCATTACAGACTCACGTATAAGTCCCACTCATGTTTACCTATAGACTCAAGTACAATTTTTGACTCATGTATAAACTCAACAGAGTATAAAACTGGCCAATGTTTACCTATAGACTCAAGTATAAAAACCCAACCCATGTTTATCTATAGACTCAAGTATAAAACCCCAACCCATGTTTATCTATAGACTTAAGCATAAAATCCCAACCCATGTTTATCTATAGACTCAAGTATAAAGTTGACCAATGTTTACTTATAGACTCATATATAAACCCAACCAATGTTTAACTATAGACACAGGTATAAATCTGACACATCATTGACTTACATATAAACTCAACCAATGAATTATTCATTCACATTTAGTGTCTCTCGAGCAATTTGACCTGTCAGAGTTCATCCTTCTCCAGGTTAAACCACAGTCAGTGTCCTCCAACTTGAAGGCTCACCTTGGTCATGGGCACATCAAACATTATGTTAGGTTATATGGTATTAGCAGTAAGTAAGAATCTGTCGCCAGACTTACAAATAAGGGCTTATATTATTGAAAACTATCTAAAATATATTTTTTATGTAACTTAAAAAATCTAATGATATATTTCCTGCATAAATGTTATTTTCCCATGGAAAAACACATTCCTATTTGAACAAACAGAAAAGTTTAACTGAAAATAAGATGCAAAAATGCTAAATAGCTGCACATACATGAGATTCTTTTTTATATATTCACTGGATTATATTTGCAGATTAAGCCAAGAGATTTAAGGTTCTGAATCATATGTTGCTGTCATGGTGTTTTGAGGCTAAGTATTTCAAGGTTTAGGGAAAATATCTCTACAAAGAATTATATGATTCTGTTTAGAAAATTATAAGAATTGGAATGCATGATGAAATACAATGATTTTGCTGTTAAGTGTTTTGGATATAATATATCCAAATTTTCACTGTTTATATCATATCATTAATGACATTATATCATATCTATATTATATCTATATTATAATATATTAATATATTATATCATCATTCAATCAATCCTGACTGGATATCTTGTCACCAGTCACTTTCTCACCGACATGTGGTGGCTTTCCTCTGTCTTTTCTGCAAAGATTTTCATGGCAACTGCTCTGAGCTTTTTTTTCCTGGTGTCCTGACTACATGAATTTTAGTATGCTACTAGAGTGGCAACTAGGTCTTACTGCTTTACCGTCCAACTGGCAAAATGCAAATGCCACTTCAAGTCCAGCAATTTTGTTCTCTTGCACTTCCTACCTATGGAACACACTTCGGCATTCTTGCTTCCCTGATAATAGCAATCTTCAAAAATTTAAATACAACATCAGTTGCCTTCTTCTATCTTCCTGAATCCTGTTCCATTTTGTCCTTTCCTAAATCCCCTCCATTTTCAATTACTTTCACTTTCACTCGCTTTAACCCCCTGTGTTCTAGAGGCTTCTCACCTTGCTTGGGGTGAAACAAAAAAAATGAAAAACAGCACACGATTTGTGTTGATTAATTTTACTGAGTGACTTTTCCAAATTATGAACAAACCTTCTCAGAGAAGGAGGAAAGTCATCATCAGGATAGGTAGAGACAATTTCTTCGGAAATGGAATTTCAACAATTTCCTCCTTGTCTGAGAAGGATTATTCATAATTTAGAAAAATCAATCAGTAAAATTAATCAACACAAATCGTGTGCTGTTTTTAATAGTATAGTGGGTGTTGGCTCACAAAGTGAGTATGACCATCACTGACATATCCCCCCCAAAAAAACACTCCATTTATTTGTTGTGTGAATGACAGTGGGTCATAAAGTCAGCCATCGATTTGCATTTCTTCTATATATATATATATATATATATATATATATATATATATATACATACATACACACACACACACACACACACACATACATATTATATATATATATATATATATATATATATATATATATATATATATATATATATATATATATATATATATCATCAATTTAATTAGAAAACAGACAACCTCTGGTTTGACATTGAGCTCTCTGGATTACATCCTCCTTGGGATTATCCATACGGATTACCAAACTTTTGATTATATATATATATATATATATATATATATATATATATATATATATATATATATATATATATATATATATATATAAGAAATATGGTCCAAGCTATGAAACTCACAATTATCTCTACCTACCCTGATGATGGAATTCCATCAGAAATTGTCCAAATTACATATATGTATATATAAAGAATTACTCTTGATCTTCATTTTGCAAAACCTAGCCATGATGGTGATAGATAAAGAATAAATGGATTTATCTCTGATCAGACATTTTTATTACTTTAAACATATTTAGAGAGGATACATGTATTTGAAATAAATGCCCCAGTTTTATTTTTACTATAAACTGTGTGTATTACATCTATTAGCCAGCTATTTGAGAGATCTTAATAAAGAAAATGTGCTCTCAGCCAGTAATTGAAAATGGGATCCCCCTTTGCAAGTGAGCATATTTTCTTTATTAAGATTTTTCAAATGTTCAGGGCAGTCCGATAGACATACACTGGTTGAAGTAAAAATAAAAATGAAGAGTTTATTTCAAATACAGGTATCCATTATAATAATTTTTGAAGTAATAAAAATGGTGGATTTAAGATAAATCCATTCATTCTTTAGAAATTGCTTTGTTTATGTTTCAGATGCAAAATTGGAGTTAGGCGGGCAGATGTAAGGGGGTGGAGTTGTTAGAGAAAAAAAATAAAGCTTTAATAAAAGTGAAACATGTTAGATTGATATACATTTCCTATTTGTTCTTTATTTTATCATCCTGTCAGATTCTGATCCATATATTATATATATATATAATACCAAATCCATAAGTGGTAGGGATTATTCCATGAAGGTCTTTTTAATATAAAAATATAAAAAAGATTTAAATTCATGATGAGAGCTCAATATATAAATTTATATACAGAGCAATATAAATAAATAAGGAAATGACTTAAATATTCAATATATATATATATATATATTTCATTACTTAAATATATATATGTATAGATATATATATATCCAAATGTAAAAGAACGAAGAGTAAGATTTCAGCATTCAAAACATTAATTTAAGATAGAGATACAAAAGTAACATTAAACATTAATTTAAGATAGAGATACAAAAGTAGAGGCATAAATATTTATTTATTATGCAGTGTTATATTAGAACATGCACATAACCATTGCAAATTGTACATCTTGTTTCAATGTTAAAAAAAAAAAAAACTTAACTTAAAAGATTTTTTTTAATTTTTCATTTTTTTTAACGTTTCATCAGATGGGAAATCACAATGCAACTCTTTTTTTTAATGTTGAAACAAGATGCACAGTTTTGTAGTGGGTATGTGCATGTTTTAATGTAACAATGCATAAGAAATATATATATATATATATATGTGTAATTTGGCAGCAACTTTTCTTTCAAACATGTAGTGTTGAATGTTTCGGAACTATTTTCAAATAAAAAGTCTCATTAGAGAATATGAGAAAATTCAAAAGAAAATATGTAAGACTATGTTGTCTTTAATATATATATATATATACAGTATAATAAATGTCTCACTGCCTCTTGCTTTCTGGCCTGTTGGAAATCCTCGCCTGTCGTTCCAGTTTTTAAGAACTTTTTTAAACCATCTGACCCTTCCAGCTATCGACCTGTTGGCCTTCTATCACTTTTTAAGAAACTACTAGACACTTAATGCTGAATTAATTATGCATCTCCCATTGCAGAGCATTCTTTTAGACAAGCAATATGGCTTTCATTTCTCTAGGTCAACTGCTTATGTGCTGACAATAACTGCAAAAAGAGTCTATCAAGTTCTAGAAAAGAATGGTGAAGCTTGGGCTGTTGCTTTGCATACATTGAAAACTTTCAACATGGTTTAACATACAGATCTTCTTCACAAGTTGAAAAGTTATGGTGTCTCCAGCCAAATAGTGAAATGAAAGTTATCCTGGACAGCCATTCTTCTAGATCCTTTTGTACTAATGCAGGTGACCCCACCCCAGAGCTCCATCCTTGATCCTAGTTTGTTTTTAATTTTCATTAATGACTTCCCATTAGCTCTCAATTTCTTATCAATGCTGATGACACAACCATTTATTCATGTCTTGATAGTCTGATCAGTTGGATTGGGTCAAATTGGCAGCTTATATCCCAAAAGACCTTCGGTCTGTTGTTAGCTGGGGCAAAGGATAGCTTGTTAATTTTAACACCTCCCAAACTAAACTGCTCTCTGTTAATCTTCTAAGAGACCCATTTCTGCCTTCCATCAGCATGGATGATACTAACCACCAGGAGAGTGACTCATTGCACCTTCTTGGATTAAGATTATTGGCCAATATGTCATGGAAAGACTAGATTGATTCCATTGCTAGGTCAACTGCTAAGAAAGTTGATTCACTGTGTAATGCTAGAGAATCTTTCTCTCCAGAATCTCTCTTGCATATCCATGTCTACCATTTGTCCAATCTTAGAATATTGCTGCTACATATGGCCCGGTGTTCCCTCCATATGCTAGAGATCCTTGATAATATCCAAAGAAAAACCAGCAATATTATTGGTCCTGATCTGGTGTCTCAGCTTCAATAACTTTCCCATTGCCATAATGTAGCTTCTCTCTGCCTTTTCTATAAATACTTTCATGGTAATTGTTCAGAGGAGTTCTTTGCTATCATACCTAGATTTTATGAATTTAAGCCCAATACAAGACTGGCGATGAGGTCTCATCAATTTACATTTGAATTGGCTAGATGTAACTGTAAGTTCTATGCTAACAGCTTCTTTTCTCACACTTCTCACTTGTGGAATTCTCTTCTGGCTCCATGCTTCCTGGTCAACTTTAATCTTCAAAAATTTAACTGCAATGTCATGACTATCATGATTACTCTTCTTAGTGACTTTACTGCCTTGCATGGGGTGAATTGATTAATATATATATATATATATATATATATATATATATATATATATATATATAAATAAAAAGAAAGAACAATCAGATTTATAATCCAGAGTTCTTTAGCATTTATTTTTAAAAAGAGTACTCGATACACATTAGGCCATAATATTATAATTATTATTTAAAATATGTATTCATCGCATATATGTATTCAGCAATAAATATATATTTTTAAATAATAATAATTATATATATATATATATATATATATATATATAATATCTATATAAATTTGGCATGCATATCTACGTGTGTGAAACTCTAAGTTGGATGATAAGTCATTATAAATCTATATATATGTTAATATACATTATATCTATATTAACATGTATTAATGTATAATGTTATATTAATATATAATAATTTGGGGATTATATCATGTATTATATTATGTCTATGTTTTATATATATATATATATATATATATATATATATATATATATATATATATATATATAATAATTATTATGAATGGACTCGTCCCAAACACCTACAGGTCTGCCATTAAAGAGCAGATTTTGTGCAGCTAATTTTAGTGTTGACCGCTTCACCATGTTGTCCCGGTCACACTCGTTATTTCACCTTAAGGTGCTGGAGGCACTTTACATCGGGTCCCGCAAGCCTTCCTTGTGCAAACAACGTGAGTGTTTGTTGGGGCTCGCTGTCATTTGCCTATAGCTCCTTTTGCTCGTTTTTTTTTCTTTCTCCTCCTCCACATTTCCTTTTCATTGTACATTTTCTGCATTTTTTAATTTAAATTAAATCTCCCATTGTAAGCCTGATGTGTGGGAGCGAAACCGGTTGCTTCGCCCGTTTTTCTCTAGTAATATCAAGCTTCATACTTTCATTGCTGTGATATATATATATATATATATATACATACATATATATAAAATCGGATATTTGGGCAGCAATCCTTCTTTTATACAAGTTTCATTAAAGACGACAGACAAGGAACTGTGATTCTGAATGTTGTAGTGTTACTTTCCTTTTGACTGACAGGTCATGTAATTTAATAATTATTTATTCTGAGCAGCAATCCCTCTTTTATACAAGTTTCATTAAAAATGAATAATAAGGTACTGCAGTTATTTGTCATAAAACATGTTTTTTTTCTTAAATAATTTTATTAAATTTTATGATCCATCAGCCAACAAAGAAAGTAAGACTACAACAGAAGCATGAAACAGACTGTTAACACTGGGTGTTGACCTCGATGTTCCCTTATATATATATATATATATATATATATATATACATATATATATGTGTGTGTGTGTGTGTGTGTAAATTATTTTCAGATAGAGTGTACCTGTAAAGGAACAAAATGAATATATATAAAGAGAAGAGAGGAAAATCTATTCTTATATAATAGTTTTTTCCTCTTGTTTCTTTTTCTTCATATATATATATATATATATATATATACAGTATATATATATATATATATATATATATATACAATATATATATATATATATATATATATATATACACAGTCTATCTATAATGCATAAATATCTGTATAATCATGTAATATCTATTCATTCTATTCCTGCCTGTTTGTTATCATAAGACAAATCATCTTAGCATGATTTTTGTTAATGCAGTGCTGTGCAAAAAAATGACTCAATCAAATTTTTGGGGAAAAAATCTTGTTTTTTCTTAAGATTTTAGATAAAAAATAAAGCTTTAGAAAAATTTGTGTATAAGTGATATGATACATTGTCTGCTATTTTAAAAAAATATTCTTAAGAAACAAACCTAAAGCATGTTATTTTTTGTCTTGAAGGTAAATATTTACTGTGCAAAAAAAGTGACTCACTTTTTAAACTGCATTAATTATGTACAAAGTTAATCTAATATTTTCTTAAAAAAGTAAAATTTAGTAAAATAAAAACCCCAAATAAAAATTTCATTAGTAATTTATGCTTCCACCTTTGTTTTTCAGAACTTTGTTGACTCGGTCCGGCATACTCTTCATGAGAGATTTGCAGATGTCATCTCCTAGCAAACTGTTCCGCTCCACAATAAAATTTTCCATTAAAGCTTCTTTGTTTTGAATGATTTTCTTTGAAAGTCCCAATTTTATTACACTCCATAAATTCTCGATGGGGTTTAGGTCACAGGACTGCTGTGACCATACCACAACATTGACATTTTTTTGGAAAAGTAATTTTTCATCTGCTTTGATGTGTGGCAAGGAGCATTGTCTTGCATAAAAATGAGATTGGATTGATCAATTTCGAGTTTTTTGGCAGATTGCAGCAAGCAGGTGTCCAATATTTTTTAGTATTGAGTGCTGTTCAGCGTTTTGTCTACTGGTTTGAAAAATCCAGTCCCATTGAATAAGAAACAACCCCAAACTATAAAAGTGACAGGACACTTCACAGTATTGACCGTCATTTTCAAAAGGTTTTCTTTGTTCCTCTATCTGATTTTCATTCTTTTATCTTTTGAAAACATTTCAATTTTTGTCGTGTTGGAGAAAAGAATATTTTTCCAGACTCAGTGAAGGACTTGTAAGTGTTTGCCAATTCTAAACATTTAACCTTATGTGTTTTATTTAGCAGTGACTTAAAAACTTTTGAATAGGCTTTGTAACCTTTGTTCAATAGCCATCTGCATACAGTAGAGAAGTTGACACTTACCTTGAGATCATTTTTCAAGGTAGCAGCAATTTCTGTACTGGTAATTGACCGGTTTTGGTTAATTTCTCTAATGTTTTTGTGGATGATTCTCTCATTAATCTTATGTTTTCTACCACTGTTTTCTACCTTGACAAATGTTTCAGTGGAATTGAAGCTTCTTAAAACCCTCAAGACAGTTGATAGCGTTAACACTATTTGCAGTTACTCAAATCAATTTATCAGCTTTTGATAGAGCAACTATTGCTACTTTAACAGATTGCAGTGTATGCTTATAGCTTTTCATAACAAATCACTAATTAATTATATTTTTGGTTCCTTTTATATACTTTAAAATAATTCTAGAACTTTCTAGAATTTTTAAGAATATTCTGGAATAAAATTATGGAAATAAAAGTACAAGGTGTTTTAAAATAATAACACATTTTTTAATGAGTCACTTTTTTTGCACAGTAGAAAACTTGTTAAAACTCAAGAATGGTCATTTTTTTCTTTTTTTTCTTTTAAATAATAGTTCAAAATTATTTTTTAATTTTACTAATAATATGTATATTTTTAAATGAAAAAAAAAAAAAAAAAATTTATTTATAATTAAAGTTAAAAATAATTGAAAAAATTATTACTGAGTCACTTTTTTTGCACAGTACTGTAATTAGGAGAATAAAGCAATTTCTCCTATAATCAATTTAGAAATATTTTTAAGTATAAACTGATGCACACACAAAAAATCATCTTCCTAAGATAGATAACTCAAAGTCTGTTAACTCTTATTAGATTGAGCCATAATAATTTTCATTTTTGCTTATCAACTTTATTCTTCAAAAAATATAATATAATTACATTTTATTCATTTATATATTCAACATTATTTGCAATGATCTGTTGCCATTTTTCAGGCAACTCTTCCATACCTTTTGAATAAAATTCTGAAGTTTTTGATGTGAAAAGGTTTTTGACAAACCTGGTTTTCATTAGAAAAAGTTTTCCACATTAAAGCATTTTGCAATTATCGAAAAAGGTAATAATTGATTGCTGCAAAGTCAGGTGAATATGCTGGGTGGGTTAGAACAAAGCAAAAACATTCCAAAATTAGTTCCTGTTTTATTTTTGTTGTATGTTATCTTGCATTGTCATGAAGGAGAATGACATTTTTCCTATTGACGAGTGCAGGGCACTTTTTGACCAAATGCTAATATGCACACATTGCAACTAATGGACACTTTACCAGTTCATTTTTATTTTAAGAACTGTAAATGAATAATACCTTGACAATCCCATCACACACGCATTATTACCTTTCTTCCATGAAGCTTGTCTTTTGGGGTACTTGTCATTCTATTGCTTTTAGCATTGAACATTGTTGTATGTAACCTACTTTTCATCACCTGTTATATTTATTAAATAGTCAGTTATGATGATGCAATTGTCATTATATTTCGCTCTCAAAAATGGAAATTACTTATGATTCAACCTAATAATTATATTTCCCCTGAGTTTGTTAAGTAAATAAGAGGATTAAACAGTGAAGAACACTTGAACTATCTGCACTCTACTCCATCAGCCATAGTAACATATTGGTGAATATGCTCTAATAATAATTAATGATAATGATTAAACTTCCTGATAATTAGTGTTTGAAAATAACTATAACATCTATAAGCAGGAAATGACTTGATTGTTGCCAAAGGAATGTATTTAATTGAAGTTTCTTAATTTTTCCTTTCAGTGGAAAAATATATTAAATATCACTTCATTGGTTTAATATTTTATTAATTTTTTTATATTGTCTGTAACTTTCAGATGATTCATTATCATTTTAAATGTTCTTTAAAGAAGTTACCTCTTTTTCATAGGCAAACCAATCAACTTTTATTGAAGGATAGATAAATAAATAAGTAGTAAATAAAATTTCAGACTTTAAACAGAGACATTAGAAGTATAGAGTTGAAGTAGACTTTAAAAGGAACCAGAAACTCAATCCTGAACAGGAAACAAGGGATAAAAGTTTACTGCAGTGAACTGAATGCTAGGTGAACCTAACTACTACTACTAATAATAATAATAAGAAGAATAGTAATAATGTTTAGATTTTTTTATTTTTTTTGCTTCAAAAAATATTTTATTTAGTCCACATGTTCTTCCATTACTGTAAAAAAATATGTCCTTTTTTATCTGAAAAATCAGTTTGCAATCCACAGGGAATTCTTTGATATTTTGTTACTGCTCTGAGAAATACAATGGGAGAACACTTTTTTCTTGTGGAAATGTTTGTTTGGTTTATAAAAATATTACACTAGGACAAATTTTAGCAGAAGATATTTGATTAAAATGTCATAGATTCTATGGCTTTAGCTTTTACTCATGCAAAAGTTCTCGACTTTCTTTTTTGGGAACTTGTACACTGGATAGAAAATACACAATTGAAAAGCAGTTTTTACTGAAAATGTTCCACACACCTAATACACTTTCTTCATAGTTGAATTAGATAATATCTACTAAAAGCACTCATAGTTCCTCAAGTTATTTCTATATTTGGCATAAAGTGGAGAACTTGCAGTCTACAAGCAATAGATGAGCATTTGATAATTGAGCAGAAATATGGTCTTTAAATGAAAAATTCTGACCAGGATCAAAAAGTGAACAGGAGTGGAAATTGGCTCTACATGGGCTCCATTGTAGTACCCATTGTAGTACCCATGGTAAGGCACACCAAGTTCACATCTTTGAGATAGTGAGCAATGAGGGCCATGTCATGCTACCTCACTTTTTGCAGAGCCCAAGAGTCAATATTACAGCTAACTCCAAAGTGTTGAATATGGTGGTGAAACTCTAGAATGAGTTGGTGAGAAGTTGCAAGTGTTGCAGCAGAACACTGATCTCTCCAACATGGGTCACAAGAGTGATTGGAAAGATCATTTTCAGGATCACTCCTAACATATAACCTCATAGCTTTCCTCATTTGAACACTCTTCATTGCTACATCTGTGGCATTAACAAGAGGAAGGCTAAGCAGTATACTAAAGACTAGTTGACAGCTGCTTGTCAGGGACATGATGGCCATGATGAATGAGAACCACTTTATCCAAACACAAGTACTTTCAATGTCACATCAATCATGTCCTCAAGTCCAAGGACAATTTTGTTGAATAAAACTTTTCTGTACTTAGAAGTTGAACATGTTTACATATTTTTTGAAAATATACTTTTTCTTATTGAATCTGTTTTTTTACATAATTTGTTATCAACTTCTAACAATATATCAACATGTGTGTGTGTGTGTGTGTGTGTGTGTGCGGTGAATAAATTGTCATATAAATTATGCAAAAATAACACTGGCATCTCATTTTAACAGATATATTTATCAAAATTACACAGTTAATTTATTCAATAAAATCACCATTGGCTTCAACCACAGCCTCCAAATGACTTTGAAATCTCCTTCACTCTTTTAAATGCTCTCTTTGTTTAAGTTGGTGAATACTGCTATAATCCTTGCTTTCAGTTCATCTTTAGTATTACAAGGAGTTTTGTTGATCTGTTGTTCAACTATGCCCCACACATAATAATGGGGGGGGGGGTCAGATGTAAGCGCTGATGTAGTTGCAGAAATTATCTGACAGCCATGACTAGGTTCTCCTGCTTGTGCTTGAGTCCTCTTGCCAGACATAGGGTCTTCCAACAGCCACCCTTTTGACTCAGAATAGCCCTACCTCCTCAAGGCACTTGATGTAGGCCTCCATGTTGTATGTGAGACTGTGGGAAGATGAATGGTCAATCCAAATCCAAATCCTCTACACTGTCCTCAGATTGACACCCAGACACTCTGAAATGTTTGTATTGGAGCTTCCAGTGCAAATGCCAAGCAGTACAGCATGCCATTTCCAAATTTCTGGAAAAGTGAATTGTGTTATGGCATTATTTTTTATACAGACAGTAAAATAAAATGCACAAAATGAAAAATATAAAATAGCGACAATTTACCCATCACACTCTGTGTGTGTGCACGTGCGTGCGTGTGTGTGTCACCAATGTGTATAAAATAGGATATAGAATCCTGACAAAGTTTTGAAGAAACATGACAAATGGAAAACTGTTTCATTGAAACTATATTTGATGACACGTTTTGCCATTCTATGCTTCATCGGATCAAAAATGAAAGCAAGAATTATGTGTGTGTATGCTTAAATAATAAATCATTATTACTTTTACTGCTAAGCTGGCATTTCTCATGATGAAAGAAAAAAATGAAAATGAATGACTTTTAAAAAAGCTTTTAATATTTTTTCTGTATCTTTTCTTTATAATTCTTACTTCATATCGAATATTATTTATATATTCTTCCAGCTTTTCTGTATTGAATTTAAGGTAAATCCTCGTCTTAATTTCAGAATGGCTCAAAAGCAAAAGGTTCATGTAGCCTTTTCTGAAATTAATTTAAGGTAAATCCAATAAAATATTTATATGTTTTTAGTTCTATTCATATGTTTTCTGTGTCACCAATGGGTATAAAATAGAATATAGAATCCTGACAAAGTTTTGAAAAAACATGATGAATGGAAATTGTTTCATTGAAACCAGATTTGATTACACGTTTTGCCTTTCTATGCTTCATCAGATCAAGAATATATACATCAAAGAGAGAGAGAGATTTTATTTACCTTACCTCTCCACTAAGGCAGGGTGTGACAAGGTTTGAGGACCCATATGCATACATATGGGCCAAGAATATATATATTGAACACAAGTACACATCAAGTGCTCCAGACCAGGTGCAATCTTCAGCTTAGCGCCGTGCTTCAGCAAGGTTTTGGCCCATTAAGCTGACTACCTTTCCACATGGTGGGGCCCACAACAGCTGGATGATGTTACGTTGCAACCGGTCTATGTTAATTATGTGCGACTCGATAAGAATTTTTGGGTAATCCATACACTTCCTTCCACCACTTTTTCACCACAAGTCTTTATCACCTTCTCTGGCTTTGGGATCCCAGCACACTTGAGGAATCTCTTTAAAGAGGCAGCAGGAAATCCTCTACAGCCAACCTCAAATGGCACCAGAGTGCAGCTATATCCTCTCTCACGGACTTCAGCCACCAGTTCCTCATACCGAAGCAACTTTCTTTCATGCGCCTCCTCAATCCCTTCTTCCCATGCTACTGTCAGTTCGCCAAGCAACAGATGTTGCTTCTCAAAATCAATTAAGACCAGATCTGGTCTCAGATCAGACACAACAATCTCCACTGGCAGTGTAGCATCCACCAACACTCTCCACTTACTTGAGTTTTCCGACCTGGTCTTCTGCCTTGTGACAGTCGCACCTTGCTTCAGGAAGTCTACCCTTCGCAGGTCCAACAAGGGTATGCTAGCATTTCTTACAGCCGCTGCTCTGACCTCCAGCATCAAGTTATGCCTGAAGGTGTACCAGCCATCATGTAGTGCCCTCGGACAGGCTGACAGCATGTGGCACAGGTTTCCATAAGCACCACACAAGCGGCAGGAGGGTGACTCTTGCACTCCCCTTCTCTTCAAATTTGCCGGTGATGCTGCCACATCATATGCTGCCTGTATGAGAAATCTCAAATGTCCTGCGCCTAGACGCCACCAATTAGACCAACTGATCTGAACACCCTCAATACCCTCCCAGTTCAGCCATCGGCCCGGCTGAGCCTGCTGGACAGTCCGCACTGTCTCTCCTCTTTGAGCTTTCAAACACCCTGCTCTTATAACTCTTAATGGGCATTGCTCCTGTCTACTGGCCTCTGAGCAAAATCTCTCCCTCTCACCTAGACCAAATCCAGCACGTCCCTTCTTTGTAACACCCTGAACTTCTGCCTGCTTTACCATCACTTCCACTGCTGACATCACATCTGACACTCTCCACTTTCTTCCTGTCTTCACCTCTGGCACATTCTTCCAGATTACAGCATCCCTAGACTCACACAGTATGGACTGCAATCTCACTTTCGCCACCTTATATTCCTCCACCAAAGAAGTACGAGGTAACTGAAGGCCCCTTGAGCTGCCATACAAAGCAACTGGTGACAGAATCCTTGCAACACCAAACCACTTCCATATGCATTTACTAATTTTCCTCTCAATTATCTCAACTCGAGACAGTGCCACCGCGTATATAGTCAGTGGCCACATTAATCTAGGCATCAATCCAAAATACATACACCACACCTTAAATTTTCCAGGAAGCTCACATTGATCTAATCTTCGCAGGCCCACATCTGCTTCTTGCTGGATTTCAATCCCACGGTGACGAGCTGTCACAGGGAAGTTATACCACCTCCCCAGACTCTTTATACCTTGCTCCCGCACTGTTGGTATCTTTTCACCTGCAATGGAAAACACTTCATGTAAACACATGCAACAAAATAAATCCTTACATTTGCCTAGATAAAATCCTTCATAGTTTGAAATACATCAACTAAGAATAGTTTTGCTTCTTGTCTTTTTATTGTTTATTATTACAAAATGGTATGATATGTTAGGCTACTGCCTCTTGAAGTAAAGTTGAAAAAATGTGACTCAGTGACACACTGACATTCACATTTATTTATATACAAGATGAGATTTTTAAAAGTTAGAGTTGTGTCCCTTTAATTGAAAAAGTGTGACATACACAGACATTTATTATATATATGTGTGTGTGTGCATGCGCACGTGTGTGTGTGTGTGTGCACACACGTGTGTGTGTGTGTGTGTGCACACACGTGTGTGTGTGTGTGTGTGTAGATAGATATATAAATGAATAGATAGATAAGGAACAAATGAATCAAAACTGAATCCTGACAGTAAGTTGTACATTTCAAAACTTCTCCTTTCGTGGTTACTATATATAGGCCACAAGATCAAACTCACTACATTATAGTAATGTTTAACCAGACTAGCCTGACTAACCATTACGACCCTATACCGATGCATATCATTGGAAAAGGGGAAATAGATTAAAAGGCTACAATGTTAAGTAGAGGCTGCATCTGCATAAATCTGGCAATGTTTCCTTATAAGGAAACAGCTAATATTACCATAACCATTATATAACCCTGATAGAAAACTAACAAGGCTTGGTAATATTTTGAGGTATTGTAGGAACTGCTGTTGTTTTTAGAACATTTGTTGTGTAAATTTATTTATTCAAAGTGAATAAACTTCAGTTCACAAATTACATATAGCTTTTTTGCTGCTCATGAAAATATATTAACACAGCCGTTTTGTTGCCTGAAATTTGAGGCAATGTCTGCTTGTATATATAAAAAAATAAAAATTACAATTTTACAAAATATTTAAATATCTGTTTAAAATATCTAATTTTATCAGTTTGCTTTTTTTCAGGTATATTTTCCTCCATATTTGAACCAGATATTAACTAAGATAAATACCATTCAAAATATTTCGTTTTTCTGTTTTAATTCTTATTTTTAAAAATTTAATTTTTCTTACTAAAAATAAAAATGTCCATATTTTTCTGAGTTAAAATTCTACACACATCTTTATAAATTTGATTACTTGTAGTAATTTTTGTAAAAAGAAAGATATATGTAATTATAAAATCCAATGTGAAAAAAAATTATCTCAAATATTCAAAGTTTACCGCATGCCATTCTAAAGTCATACATGTTTAGCCACACCTCGACTAATGCTCACAGCTGAGAAAGAATATGACTCTCAGAGAGAAAACAAAATATTTGCACTTCATTTACCAAATGCCTCGGGTTAAAGACAATGTTGATAACTGTGTATGTAATTTAGACAAACAGAAAGTAACAAAACAGAACCAGTTTCTTTTCTGTAAAAAGAAAAGCCTGAATAAGTAAACATGAAAGTCTGTAAAACAAGTTTAGCCTGAGAGAAAGCAAATTGAGATTGTATCTGTTGGAAATGGTAACATCTTTGCAAACTGCCTTGCTAACTAAGGGTACAATCATGAAGAAAAGTTACAGTCTGCTGTGGATGATAAGAGATATAAATTGCAATTTGTATAGTAAGTTTATCTTTCTGAGTTCAATAAGACTGTATTCTCATCAATATATATATATATATA
The DNA here is from genome assembly GCA_964036315.1 of Acanthosepion esculentum. Classification (NCBI taxonomy): domain Eukaryota; kingdom Metazoa; phylum Mollusca; class Cephalopoda; order Sepiida; family Sepiidae; genus Acanthosepion; species Acanthosepion esculentum. Next base: position 17,861,406 of record OZ038504.1, read on the forward strand.
TATATATATATATATATATATATATATATATTTATATATATATATATTTATATGAGATAACGATATATAAATTTTTATATATCAAGACAAGAACAATATTGGAGGAAAATTGCAAAGAATTTATCCAAACTCAACAAAGAAATTACTACTGCATCTAGAACAATAAAAGTAACACTAAACAAAGCAATAAGCTAAAACTTGAAGGAGGACTTTACTTGATCACCCGTAATAATTGTCACAACAAATACATAGGAGAAACCTCAAGAATCTAAATAAAATATTATATGAACACAAAAGGGAGATTTTACAAAACAATACATTAAATACATTAGTTGCTCACCATAATGAAACTGACCATAATTTTGAAACACAAAAATGTTTCTCTGATCAAAGGAGAAAATAATTCACTATAACAAAAATGTTTAGAGAGTGCCTTGATCACAAGGACATCCACAGTAAATTTTCACCCTGGCTCTTACAATATTTCACCATTATTGCCAGATCTTCTATGATCACAGTGTGGGATATCTAATAACAAAAATGATTGTAAACAAAAAATATCTAAATGAAATCAACTAAATTATATATGTGTGTGTGTGTGTGTGTGTGTGTGTGTGTGTGTGTGTGTGTGTAAAATAAAAATATATAAAAAATAAAAAATTCCCAGCATCCCTTGATTGTGTACATGTGTAGTTGTGCTGACATAATTAATTTAGTCTGATGATGTCCTAAAGAACGAAAAACGTTTTTCTACTTTGTCATAGATTTTATCCCGTTATATATATATATATATATATATATAGAGAGAGAGAGAGAGAGAGAGAGAGACAGACAGACAGACAGACAGACAGAGACAGAGCAAGAGAGAGAGTGAGAGAAAGAGAATTAATACAAATATAAAGTTTGTCAGCTGATTGATGTTATCTTCAGCATCATGACTCCAGAGTTTTGTAGATGGACCCTACAGCAATCACTCAGTCCACTCGTCAGCTATTGACTGTTTAAATTTCTCATTTTTTTTCTTTTATATATGCACTTTTCATTGGTACAAGGTTGATTTTTTTCCTTTCATAGTGTGTGTGTGTGTGTGTGTGTGTGTGTGTGTTCATGAATGTGTGGGCAAGCTCATGCACCTGTCTGCATGTATATGTGTATATGTAGAATGTCATGATTATTTCTCCTTTTCGTTGTTTTTTTTGTCCTTTTATACTCTCATCTTATTGTTTTTTACTTTTTCTCATTCTTTCAGTTGTAGCAATATTGACAACCAGTTTTTCAGGCATTCACTGTTCTTGTTAATTCTTGAGAGTTTTAATGTTTTCTTAAGTTTGGAAAATTGTATTTCATTTTTTACATAATTAAGTTTTTAATTTTTTTATTATTAATGCTTAAATGATAATGTTAATATTTATATATGTTTTCACTTGGACATTATTTCATTTTTCTTATTTGATTTGGTGGTAACTTAAGTATTATTGTGTTGATTATCAGAGGTTAGGTCTATAATTAAATTTTTATTCATTGTTGTTTGAATTTGTATGTACATGCTTACATTCATACATTCACACATATATATATTCATGCATATACATATATAGATATATATACACCCATACACACACACACACACACACATATATATATATATATATATATATATATATGCAAACCCACACACACAAATCCATGCACACTTGTATGTGTGCTTTGATATTAATTAGTGCTTAAATGGTAAATTGATTTTTTTCCAAATGTTAGAAATTATGGGTTGTTAGGCTTATTGAGTATTTTTTTGTTGTTTGAATATATGTATATAAGGTATATAATATATACACACACACACACACATACACATACACACACACACAAATACATGCACGCATATATATTTTTAATTAGTGTTTATGTAGTAAATTAAATATTTGTTTATATTTTATCATTTATCTAATGTTTCATTTCTTAGTAAATAGTAGTTTCTTGCCTTGGTGTTATCTTAAATATTGAGGTATTAATTATAGAAGGTTAGGTTTGTTGTTTTTTGTGTGTGTGTATGCGTATATTTATAGATATATGCACACATACATACATGTATATATGTGTATATTTAATATTTGTTTGTTTATCTTATTTTATGTTTATTTTTATTTCTTTGTTTAATTTTGTTTATTTATTTTATTCTATGTTTATTTATATTTTTATTTATTTATTTAATGTTTATATTATATTTATTTTATTTATTTATTTTTTTAATTAATGCTTAGACAGCAAATTAAGTATTTATTTATATACCTACACTTTCAGTTTTCGTGTTTAAGAGTTTATTTTAGTTTCTAAAATTAATTCTTGCAAATTTTTCCTCTAAGCATAGTTTACAGTTTTTATTGTTAATATTGTATGGGGCTGCCCTTTTTATAACTTCCCATTTGATTTTGGTGGGGATATTATTTTCTTTTTGGTTCCATATGTATTTTAATATTGGTTCCATATGTATTGTTGTGAATGTTTTTCTCTCAAAGGATATAATCTAATTGTAATATCTTTCTTTTGGGTTTTTTCTGTGGCACCTATATAATTTTTTTTGCCTGTGTTAATGTTATTAGTTATGATTTGTATAATATGTCATTAACAATCATTTATTGTTAAGTGGGCAATTTTTTGTTTCTGCAATTACATTTAATGGTGCTATCTTGCTTGATGTTATTATTTTTGTAGTTGTAATTGAAATTGATTTTGTTGAGTATTTTTTTTTATTGTGCTTAATTATTTTCTCCTCGTTATCCATGCAGTTGTAACTAATTTTGATTGTATTTTTATTGATAATTTTTGATAATTTGCTGTTTTTAGGGAAGTGTTTCTCAATTATTTTGAAGAATATTTTCCCTATTTTTGATTTTATTGCATTGTAGTAGGTGGTGGGGGTTTGAACCAAATTAGATTTTGTTTCCTGTTGTTTTTGTTTGTTTTGTTTTTGTATTCTAGTTTGTCTGAATATCTTCTGTTTCTTAAGGCTGGTTCATATGTTTTTTTGTTTTCATCAAATATTTTTAAGTTGCTAGAATTTGTTGAAATTCTTTTACTCATAGATATGGGTATTTGTTTGATTATGGTAGGTGGGGTGAAGTTTTTATTAATATACAGTGGGGAGAAGCAAATATTCATACACATACAAATTTTTAATTTACTGTATTTCCAAATAATGAATAAATATACTTTTCATATAATTAATTATACACAGATGCATAATAACTAAATATGCATAGAAAACAGAAAAAAATGATTTAATAGAAATAAATCACATTTATCCATTTTAATGGGTGAAAAAAGTATTCATACAATACAAAAAAGAATACATAAATCTTCATTTAATACTTTGTAGAATCGCCATTATTCACTTCTACATCAAACAACCTCTTCTTGTAGTTCTCAATTAATGATTTAAAAATTTTAGTTGGTATTTTGTTCCATTCTTCTTTACATATGGTCTTCAGATCCAGGATGTTTGTTGGAGCTCTCAATTGGATTTGAATTTTCAAATAACGCCACAGATTCTCGATTGGGTTTAAATCTGGGGACTGACTTGGCCTTTTCAGGATATTTATTTTAAGCAAGCCATTTCTTCATAGATTTTGCAGTGTACTTACAATCAGTAAATTGTTGAAAGATCCAATCAGGTGGAAGTTCAAAATTTTCAACCAAAATCATTAAATTTGCTTCCAAAACATTTTGATATGCTGTCATTCATTCTACCATCTATTAACGATATGTTTCCAGCACCTTTTGCAGAGAAACATCCCAAAACCAGGATGCTGCCACCACCAAATTTCACTGTTGCAACTGTGTTCTTTTGTTTGACGGCATCGACATCTTTCCTTCATACATGATTTCTAGAACTACATCCAAACAACTCAATTTTGGTTTCATCTGTCCATAATACTCTTTCCCAATATAATTTTTCCTTATCCTTATGTTCACGAACAAATTTCAACCTGGCATCTCTGTATCTTTTCAGTAGCAATGAAGTTTTCTGAGGAGGGGGTGACTTTAGATTGTTCCTATGAATTTCATTGATTATTGTCCATTTAGTGACACAGATTCCTGATGAAAGCAAGTCATCCTCAAACTCTTGACAAGTAACCATGGGTTTTGTTTAATTTGACGCATTAATCAATGATCTTGCAGAAATCTTCCGTGGAGCACCTGTTGTTCTTTGGTTTTCAGCAGTTTTGAGTTTTTTATACCTTGCAATGTGTGTGTTTGTGCATGAGCTCATCTGCCGATCTGGGTGTATGGATGTATATGCGTACATGTAGAATGTCACGATTATTTGTCCTTTGTGTCATTTTTCTTTACTTTACACTCACTCCTTAATTATTTATTTGTTTTTCTCTTCTCTTTCAATTGTTGCCAATTAATTTCTGGTTTTCTAGACATATGTGATCGTTGTTCATTTTTGAGCTTTCTTGTGTTTTCTTGTGTTAGAAAAATTGTATTTCATTTTTTTACAAAAATAACTAATTTTAATGCTTAAATGCTTAAATAATAAAGTAAATATTTATATATGTCTTCACTTAGCCATTATTTTGTTTTCTTATACTTAAAAAATCAGGAGGTCAGCTGAATCCACTACCTTGTGTTCAACCTCATAATGTCCTCAGGTGATTTTTATCAAATGACCACCTAACGCTTTTTTATTTTTTTAAAACTAAAGAACACTACATTATTATGTTCAAAAATAAATAAATAAACAAACGCATGATGTTGGACATAATATGTGTATATATATATATATATATATATATATATATATATATATATATACAGGGTGTCCATAAAGTTTGTGTGCACTTTAAAAAATTTATAACTTTATTTGTATTTGCGATAGAAATAATTTGTAAAAAGGATTAGAAAGAAGTAAATCTATATTTTTAAGGTTTTATTGAAATTTTATTTAAGTTTCCACATGTCACTCCATCATTAGCAATACAAAGGGTAATACGATTTTGCAGTTCACGGAAAACATTTGCCAACTGATTTACAGGTAAACCTGAAATCACATTAGTTATTTTAGCTATACTTAAAACTAGGTACATTAAACTTTATAACATTTTTTATAGATTATTTCTATCGCAAATACTAATAAAGTTATAAATTTTTTAAAGTGCACACAAACTTTATGGACACCCTGTTTATATATATATATATATATATATATATATATATATATATATATATATATATATATATATATATTTAGTTGGATTGATGTAAGTTTGTGACCCTGGGTTTCACACTCTCTGCGATTTGTCTGATGACTGCAGAGAACGTGAAAGGGTCACAAACTCACATCAATCCAACTAAATATGTTAGCTCTATCAGAGATATTGAGCAATTTCCAATAAGTACCATGCATATATAATATATAAATAATCTGTATAAAATTGCATACATACATACATACATACATATATATATATATATATATATATATATATATAGAGAGAGAGAGAGAGAGAGAGAGAGAGAGTGAGAGAGAGATTTATATTTATATTTATATACATACACATTATATATATATATATATATATATATATATATATATACACACACAAATATAGAATTGGTGCATACAGAATAAATTCTAATAACCAAAAATACTATTCTTATTCAGAGTAGAGTAAATATAATTTCTTCGAAAATTATAGCATAAATATATTATAAAATCACTACAAAAATAGTCATTTTGTTTCAACACTTCTGGTGTCTTATCAAGTAATGGTTTTAAATGTAGAATAAAGAGTTTTAAAAGGTTCAAATCGAATAAACACCCCTCAATATGGGAAACACTGTTACATAAGCTGGAATGACCAATCAAAATACAAGTATATGAGAATTCAAAAAAATTGACAACGAACCTTGGTTATAATTATTAATGCCTTAATGTAGGAATAAACATTAATCTAACGGAGGATGTAAAACATTGTCACAGTATACATATGAAGAGATGATATGGGTGGGGGAGGACGAAATATTGCAAATGACAATACATACACAATCAGATTATAATACACAAACATGTAGACATATTTAGATATATAAACATGTAGAAACATGAATGAAACAGGATATAGATGTCCATGACCAAAAAAAAATATAATATTAGACAACATGTACATACAATGAAAGGCATATATAAGCAATCATACACACATACATTAATTTTATTTTTTTTTAATTATAAACGAGGTAAGGAGTGGCTTCTTAATATTAATGCCTCCCGAATGAAACTACTTTCTATCGGAGAGACCTCTTTCTGCCTCCCATCAGCATGGCTGATGCTAACCTCCAGGAAAGTGACTTGTTGCACCTTCTTGGGCTAATGTCCTCTGCTGACATGAAGTGGTAAGATTTTATTAAATCAATTGCTAGGTCTGCTTCTAGGAAAAGTTAGTTTGTTTAACAGTAAACAGTTAACAGTAAATTGTAGGTTATTTTTTAGATCAGCTGCCAATTTGACCTTACTGAATCGATCAGACTTACTATTAAGACAGGAGTAAATAGTTGTGTCCTCGACATAGATATCAAGTCAAGAACTAATATCATCATGAAGGTCATTGATGAAAATTAGGGACAGTGTAGGTCCAAGGATAGAGCCCTGGGTAACACCTGCATTAGTAGAGAGGGATCTAGAAGAGTGGCCATTCAGGACAACTTTCATTTCACGATTTGATAAGAAAGACTGTATCAGTTCAAAAATTAATCCAGAAATACCATAACCTTTTAACTTTTGAAGAAAACCGGTATGCCAAACCCTGTCAAATGCTTTCAAGATGTCCAAAGCAATGGCCCAAGCCTTACCATTCATAAGAATAAAGCTTTATAGACCCTTTCAACAAAACATCATCAGTTGATATAGAGAAGTGAAAGCCATATTCCTTATCTGAAAGAAAACCCTGCAATGTGAGATGCTTGATCACTTCAGAGTTGATAAGAGCATCTAGTACTTTGCCAAAAAGATGTAGAGGCTAATGGGCTGATAATTGGAAGGATCCGATGGTTTACCTGAGTTCTTAAATACTGGAACTACAGAAGAGGATTTCCAACAAGCAAGAAAGCGAGAAGCAGCCAGGCATTTATTGTAAAGTATTTATTGTAGAGTTTGAAGAGAACAAGAGCTCGTTCAGCAGCACATTTCTTAAGAACTAGTGCAGGGGTGACATTAAGTTGTGGAGGTCTGTATTTGTGGAAGTCACCAAGTAGGGGTTTATTTGTTTACAGGTTGTTATCTTCACATATCATCCTTAATCCAAATAGATGCCAATTTATGGCCCTTTAAAAATGCATGCAAAGATAATTAATACAAAGATATATATTGCATGTACTGATAAAAATTTTATATCTCTTAAAATAAAATATACAATATTCAAAGAGTACATAAGTTCTTATCAGAAAGTTCTCATGTTGAAAGTCTCTAAGTCCTTTAGCATATAAGAGAGAGAGTGGGGAGGTTCCTTGTAAAATGTATATGTGTGTAAGTATTTCTTACTAGCAGTAATTCTTTCTTGAATCTCTCTGTTGGATTTTTAGTTGTCTGAAGCTTTAAAGAATCGGACAGTGGATGAAATTCTTTCAGCAGTTGATCCTTTTGCTTGTTCATCACTATCTGTTTACATTTTTTTTTAAACAAATAAATTCATTTCCGTATTATTTCTTGATTTTGATTGGTTCATATAAATGACTCATTTGACAATCCCTTTTTCTTAATTTAGGAATGATAACCTTTTGACCTCTTTTATTTATTTATTTATTTTTTATTTCTTTATGGCAAACCAAAATGGTTTGCCAATTTTTAGCTTTCTATTTTTTTTATTTTTTTTATTTTTGAAATAGTGAACTTCTTATTTTTTCTATCACTACAAGGTCCACATCCTTTGTGGGGATCCAGTGTAGAGATGATAGAACAAACCACAGAAGGACAATAAGAAAAAAAATGATGTCACTAAGCAGAAAGTATTTTAGAAGTATATAACAATGCCCAACCAATATTTATAAAATGGGGTATAAATTTCCTAAAGTATTTGGTCAGATGCTGAGTGATGAATCAGTGGATACTAAATTCATTTCTATGATAATTTTTATGATCTACAGAGCCATTTTGTTAATAAACCTGAATGAGAATAGATCTGATCTCGTTTGATATACAATCATTGAAAAAATATCAAGGTTACAATTATTTGAAAACCTTGAATACTTTTTCTTGCATTAGAAAGTACCACTTTGTCCAAAAAATAGCAACATGGTGACCTTTATTTAAGGTCATGCTCTCACGCATGTCTTATCCAAAATTGGAAGCGTATCTAAAATCTCATCGTTCCATTGGAAGCAAAGATATAAAAAATTTTTATGTTCCTACCAAATCCAAGTTCTTGTAGCAGACACAAAACTTAGTTTGTAGAAACAGCGAGTCGCTATAATATGTGTAAAATTCAAAACAAGACAACCACTGTGTGAAATTTTAAAAAGGAAAAACACATTTATTTTACAATATTACACAAAAAAAAAAGATACAGATACAAGGAAATGGTGTGCCTATTACAACAAGATAACTATTTTCTGATGTTACAAAAAACTGATTACCATCAGATACAAGGAAAAATATATTACAATTTTTTGAAAAAGACATGGATTCAAAGACAAAAAATATTACACACTTTAAAGATGGAAAAAGGGAAAAAACTTAGAGGGAGCAAAAATTGCAGAAGGCAGAAAATACAAAACACACCCACCTCCATTCTTAACTGAATTCTCAATAATAGGACATCAGTCCTCTTGAAGCATGGATGCTAATGCCTTCTTCCTCTACCATTAACTGCTTTTTCAATGGTTCCTTCTTTCTCTGTCATTTATCTGCTCATAGCAGTCCTTTTTATTGAAAAAAGGACCATCATACCTGCTCAATTCAAGTTTTCACAAGGGCTTCAAGAGATCGTCTCTCTTTGATCAATACATATGAAACCTTTCTCCAAGAATTTGAAAAACAAATCCGTAGCAATCCAACAAATAATTTTGGCCTTTATAAACATATACTTCTATGAAAAAAAGTGTATTAAAAAAAACAACCTAGACAATTATACATTTTCTAACATTTTTAAAATAATAAAAATAAAATTTCTATAAAGATGTTTAGTTTCAATCTTGATTTGTGGTAGTTCACTGCTATGGTTGGCTGTAGGGACTTTTGCTTTTTACATTTGGAACAACTTTTTAGCTTATTTAATTGAAGTAAGCTTTCCTTCAAACCGGCTATATTATCTTGTTTTTCATTACAAAAATAAACATTTTTTGTTTGAAATTCACAAAAAACGTTTAATTAGGAAACTTGGCTTTGTTACTTGGAAGTTAATTTAACATTTTTACCATGCTACTTTTACTTATGCAGCATTTTAAATTTTACATTATTTATTTTAAAGAAATAATTTATTAACCCAATTTTTTTCAAATCTTTTTAAATGTTATCAAGTCTCTTCCAAGAAAGAATTTTAAAATTATTTTCTTATGTTTAATTTTTAACAGACCTTTCTTCCAAAGACTTTTTCTTCAGTTCTGTTTTTACACTGCAAAATCAATTTTTAATATTATTATTTGTTACATAAAATTTATTTTATTTTTTTCAATGATACTGTTATGTTATGAATAACAAAAATATATTTTGGTGATTGTAGGGTTAGTCTACCCGGATTAAAAGTGAAAAATTAAAACCATAACAACAAATACAACTTAACACAAAGAAATGTTTTTTTTACAAAGGCAAAAAGGAAAACCAGATTGAAATAATCATAGTCTGTCTATATTTCTGAGATGAGGTATTATGTACAGTATTTATATTAGTCCAACTATTGTCCTCATCTTTGTCGCCATTTTTGTCACAACGTTTCGGCCGTTGTACGCTCTGGCCTTCTTCAGGTGGTTGGAATTTCGAACCGAACACTTTATTTTGATCACTGGGGTAGACTGTTCTAGTTCCATGAGCCATGTTTGATGGATGTCAGTTATCAGTTATCTCCTGCTAATTTTCCCTCTGAAAGTTCTCCACTGCCTGAACCGGGTATTGAACTCACACTCTTTGGGTCTGTCACTGGATCTAACCAATGCCTTTATCCATTGTGCCATGTGTCCTTGATCCACTGTGCCATGTGTCCTTCGAAATTCCAACCACCTGAAGAAGGCCGTAGCGTACAACAGCCGAAACGTTGTGACAAAAATGGCGACAAAGATGAGGACAATAGTCCGACTAATATAAATACTGAAATAATCATATATTTATGTTCACATTAATGTTTTTTTTATATGGTAAACATTGTGTTTGTTCTGGTCGTAAGAAACCAAAATTCAAAAGTTCAAATGTTCAACAAAATTTTCCATTTGTTGAAGGGTAGTTCATGAACTCATATTCCCTGGTGTGCATAAAGTGTGCATATATGTGCATGTGTCTGAAGGACATTTTAATGGAGTGCATGCATGGCTGCTGACTGAATGTGTGTGTGTGTGTGGGGGGGTGAAGCAAATTAGTAGAAACGTGTTTGTAAGTGCTAATACGTGAAATCTGATTACGGTGGTTCCAAAAGGAAATGGGCATACAGATAGATGATCAGACTTACTTTTTCCACAGCTATGAATATTTCTTTGAGTTGTGTGAATATTCCTTTGAATGGTGTTTACAGATTCAATCGCTTGTCATCAATGGTGATCCATGTTCAGCTGTTGGCTGGGTTTTGCTGTGTGTTTTTACTGCCCCTGAAATCGGTGTATATATAGTCATCCTGATCATGTGATTGGCTCCAAACGAAAGCTTTTTGGTTTACATGGGATAGAACTAGTTCATCTGGAGTTCAAACATATGGACGTAGTGGGAAGCATAGCATGTGACTGTACTGTCCAATCAAATTCCAGAAACCACTTATTTAATTTCGGATCCTATTTTTTTACTAATTTTTAGAAAAGCTTTTGTTTTAGTGATTTTGATCCTATTTATGTGTGGGTGTGCCTTACTTATTTGTGCTTCACCCATTGGTTGTAAAATATAGGATTTTGTATCCTATATGATAAAAAATTTTGAGTTATTTGTTTTTCTTTAACTAAGATATATTTTTAGTTTAGTTTATCTGATCATTCACAATTTAAAATAGGAGCAAACATGTTATTTTCTTTCTACAAAAATCACAAAATTAATGAAAAATAATTTATTAAGAATGTTATATAAATTTTAATGTTTTCTTGAATTTAATATAATCTGATAAGAGTCTTTTTTTATTTCAAGGTACTTCTATAATATACAGGGTGGTCTGAAAGTCATGTCACCCCTACATGATATAATTTTCTATGGCTGACATGAGCTCCTACAGTTTGGAAGAGAGATGGGGGTGACAAGACTTTCGGACCACCCTGTATAATCATAAAAAAATACAAAATATGTCGGTAACTAATTACCTAATAATTTCTAAACAATATGAAGTTACTAAACAGTTGCTTTCATCATGTTATTTCAGGTAATATATTTTGTTCAAGAATTCATTTCTGATATAGTTTTTGCTTGTTTCATTAAAAATTAAAAGTTAAAACTATGTACTCAAAAAATGCAATGCCTTCTGTTTTAAAAACATTTTAAAAATTAAAAATCTTTCTTTAAGCTTTTTAGTTTTAGTTTTTATTTTTAATAACAAGCCACTAGATTAAATTAAATATTTCCCATAAAACTTTTTTTTGGTGGGGGGGATCCCTACAATCGACTATACTGACAAATCTGTCAATGCAACATAATTCCCCTTAGGAAACAAATCTTTAGAAAATAAAATACTTTTCTGAAACTTTATTTACGAAAAATTATGTTTGGTCAACCGGAAATTTTCCATCTCCAGAGTCAGGAGTTGAATGTACAAAATCAGGACCAAGTGCCAATTCCGGTAGTGCTGAAAACATTAAAAATATAATACAAATTATTAATCGACTACTGACAGCATTTCTCGTGCATTTTCAAGGGACTTTTTTGTAAGTCAGCACCTGCTTAAGGGAAGCTATAAATACAGACTATAAAGCAAACAAGAGCAGTTGGCGAATGGATTACATGTCAACTCAACCAGTATACTAATCCATTGAAACATTTCACACTTCTCTGGTGTAGATTCAACAATGAATCCAAGGTAGGAACTTTCCCACTTTCAAGGGGTTTTATTAAACGCAACTCAATGTGTGTTTTGTCTATGAACTTTCCCCTCCTCCAACAGTTTTATTAAACACTCCTCAATGTGTGTTTTGTCTCAGAACGTTTCCATTTTCATGGATTCAGTTAACACGCACCTCAACATATGTCTTTGTACTTTTCCATTTTCATGGTTTTATTAAACACACTTCAATGTGTGTCTTTGCACCTTTCCATTTTCAGGAGTTTATTTAAACACACCTAAATGTGTGTACATAACTTTCCTCTTTGAAAGGGTTTTTTTATTAGACACACCTAAATGTGTGTATGTTATCTTTTCCTTTTTAAATGTGTATATGTGAACTTCTTTTCAATGGTCTTATATTCACCACACAATGTATAAAATGCCCAAATAAATTGTTATTTGTTGATGAACAAATCTTTATCTTCTTGTTCATTTTAAATTCACCTGTTTAAATGCCTTGCTTAACCATTGTGTTATATGTTGGGTTAAGATTACTTTATTCCAGACAGCACCCAGAATAATTAATAATTGCTGCCACTATCTTATACAAATTATCCACAAGAACCAAACACTTTCCACACTCCATAAGAATTTTTTAACATGTAGGTAGGTGTTTTTTATGAGGTGCTGGCACATCAATAGCTTAATGTTTGGCAAAAATAAAAGGTACATACCTTTAAAAATTGACAAATACAATGTGAATGCCTTTTTATAGTTGTTTTGTTTTTAACTAGCCAGTAATCTTAAGAATTTATGAAAATATTCTATTTGATTTTAGTAACATTTTTTTAGCTTTAGTATCTTACTTATGAAGACGCTTGTTGAGGAAATATTAGAAAATTACCAAAAAATTTTAAATTGCTACTGCTCTTATTTTCTGATAATGTTGTCTATGGATGTCCCTATTTACAATAATCGGCACACAAAAGAAATTCAAAATTATTATAATTAACATTTTTAAAACATGAAAACAATTTTTGTAAAATTTCATTATCCATCAAAATATATTTTTAAGATGATAGTTTCCATAATATATTTTATTCATAACAAGTGATTAGAAACATTTCTAATTAAATAATATTATTTTTGTTGCATTTTTTGTTATGATTCAAAGCAGATTTTCTCAAACTGGGGTTCATGTTTAACCAAAAATAATTAAGTAATTTTCCTTTTAACTAATAAAAAATAAACTCTACAAAATGTAAAACCAAAGTGCCTAAAATTCAATAAAGCAATTAGAGATTACAGAGAATATTTTAGAAGATTACTGGGTCGTTACTTAAGTATATAAAAAAGGCGCTCACGTTATATTCCTCAAGTATTTTTTTTACAGAAATGTCCCCTGTACAAAAGAAAGTTAAACTTCTGGTCCTCAACCTGACAACACCTACCTTCGCGTTAAAAAATGAATTTCTGCGATATTTTAAACTAAAAAAATTAATATTTGTTTCAAATCAGATTAATTAAACTTTTTAAATCCGCTAATATTCCTCAAATAAAGTTTCTGAAAAGTATATTTTATTTTTGAAAGATTAAAAAATCATTAAAAAATAAAGAGAATTAAATTGTGCTGATTGATGACTCAAAAAATGGCGCTAAAATTAGCGATTAAAAAATGAAACTCGTTCCAGTCATGTTTTGAAAAGCAGCAAAGTAATTTGTTTATTGGAAATAATTAAATTTAATCTATTAGCTTGGAATTAGAACAAAAAGATTCGCAATTTTTATCGCAAATCTGTGGAGGTACCTACAGTTTTACCTATTTATTTTTTTACCTACTTTTTACAATTTAAAAAGAGAAATGCGGACTCTATTCAGAGAGATGTGGAATTAGTTCTTGGTTCCTATCTTTTGTATGTAAAAAAGAAAATAAATTTTTTGTGTGAATTTTATAAGGCTTGAATTCTTCAAATTCGATAATTTCAAAGTAGGCCGATTTTTTTAAAAGTTGAAAGTAGTTTAGAGAAGTAGTATAAAAATTAAGGTCGAATTGAAATTTTTTATTTTTTTTGTTTACTGTTATCATCATGTAATAAGAGGGAAACGAAACGTCTGTATACTCTGAGTCACTGTGTGTGCCTATGCTGATTTTTAAAAAGATCGGCCTCTATAAAAGTGGAATGAATAGATATGCTTCTTTAAGTTCTTTTAAAGCTTTTCATTGACTGAAAACTTTTTTTTTTTATATGTTCAGCCGGTTTTTAAAATCATGTAATGCGGAAATAATTTCTCTGTTTTTTTTCTTTTTTTTGGTTTTTAATTTCCAGTGTGTTGCGAGCAGTCAGTGAAAAACTTCCGTTAGGACGTTTTTTTAGGGCGCTTCAGTAAATATATCATCCAACCCCAAACTAAACATAGTTTTGTTTACAATACATTGTATTAAAAAAATAGAAGCTGATTCAAATGTATGATATACTCAACAACTGTTTGTCATTTCTCATAAACATGTTTCTCTGTTACCACCGCATGAATTAAACATTGTCAAAGAGGAAAAAAAAGTTACCCGGCTGAAAAAAAAAGTTTTTAATCTTACAACGCATTTATGATTTAATTCAAAAATAAAAACGTAAATGGATATTTTTGTGCTCCAAAGGCGGTTAACAGTGACGCCACTCTCAATGGACTAAGCAGTCCAAGCTACATAGTTTTGTTCATATTGTATTCAAAGAAAATATTTCTGACAAAAGCTACTTCAAATGTAGCATAAAATTTATATATATTTATATATATGCCAGAAATTGTTATTATATATATTTATATATATGCCAGAAATTGTTATTATATATATTTATATATATGCCAGAAATTGTTATTATATATATATTTATATGCCAGAAATTTATATATATGCCAGAATTGAATTTGTGCTCAATTTAACACCAGTCCATCAAGGGAAACTAGGTGCAGGGTTGACCTGTGGTGAACTCCCGAATGTTGAATACCAGAATGCAGAATCATGTGACATTGCAGCCGCGTCCAGTTTTGCAAATAAACAACACGTTAAGGGAGTTGGGCAGTCTCCTAGACATCGCAAGTGAGAATGCAGGGCCGCACTTTCGCACAATGGTCAAGAGTATTTAAACGAAGTACAAAAGCGAAATAACAGTTTAGCCACACAGTAGAAGTCAGATTTCAGAATTGAGCTCAACGCGTTAAATAATTTATATGTATTTGTATGGGGCTCTATTCAAAGATATGTAGAATTAGTTCTCTTGACAGGCAGTGGTGGGCCTGACATAATTATTTATGGGTTTGTTTTTGCCGAAACGCAGTTCCCTATGAAACATCTAAATTAATAAATGATATTGGTCTGATATAGTTTTGATTTCATCGGCGAGATGTTGTTCCTGATAAAGTTAGATGCTTTTAATTTTTTTTATAACTGATAATTAAGTTAATATTTTTAGTTTGTGGTGCAGGAGTGATATTACTACTTGGATTATCCTTTACACTTATGGATTTGATATCATTCTCTCTCTCTCTCTCTCTCTCTCTCTCTCTCTATATATATATATATATATATATATATATATATACGGTGTAACCCGGATATAAGAGAGTTGCCGGGACCGGAGAAGAAATCTATATCCGGGTTTCTCTTATATCCGGGTTTGGTATATTATATATACATTAACAGTAACACAGACTAATTTGGGACCAGAGAAAATCTCACTTATATCCGGGTTTCTCTTATATCAGGGTCTCTTATATCCGGGTTACTCTGTATATATGTGTATATATATATATATATATATATATATATATATATATATATTCGAATTTCATCCTGTTTGTAATTTTAATAGATTGTTTATGATTGTTGTTACTCTAACAGACGAAATACAACAATATATTGCTGGCGAGGCGGGAAGAAAAGGAAACAAGATCTGTTAAAATAAAATATCTGCATTACCATTGGATCAAGTCTCTTGTAAGCGAGTGCGGTGATGTTTGTGTGCAAAGGATGGGAGAGTTGGTTGTGTACTAGCCTCGTATTGAAGCTTGTGTCAGGTCGGTTGACCGAGAGGCCGCTGTGAACTGCCTTGAGGGTCCCCGAGCGGGTCCTTTAAAGCAGTCCGGCTGGATGACTCAGCATTTTTATGTTTGTTTGTTTTTTGTTTTGTTTTCGTTTTGTTTTTTGTTTTTTTTTAGCGGCAACATTCATGATTAGCCCCGACATTTTCTTTTTCTTTTTTGAATTTGTCTTGTGAACTGAATAAGAAGATGCTCGGAGATCGTGCTCAAAGAGCGAATTTTTATTTTTTATTTTGCTTCCGCAACAACCCCCACCCCCGACAAGTTTTGATGTGGAATGAATCATAAAGAAGTCTAATTTGAATCAGAGTATTATATAAATATATATTGTTTATTGACACTTCGCATAAACGTAATCTGCATTTTTCACCCACGGCTACATTATGCATTTTAAACTCACGTTTGACAAAGTAAAAAAAATAAAATAAAATAAAATGTTACTTATCAGGGTAATAAAAATAGCGTTTTCCATGTTAAACTTTTCGTGTTTATGGCGTGATTCAAATTGAGACGAGAAATTTGATGTTTTATAGTGAAATAGGATTTTGTTGAATTGTTCAAGTAGCATTTTTTACACTGTTATTTATCTAAGACAAAGCCAAAGTGCCGCGCAAGGTAGAGGATTATTGAATGTTGTAACGGCGTTTAGGGAGGGATTAGGGTTACAGATTAAGATAGATATGGGTTGACTGTACCTGAAGAGGTTAATAGTGTAATGAACAGGGATCATCCCCTTAGGAGTCAGTTCCACATTGCAACAGTTAACAATATGAACTTTAAACAAGTGCCTCTAATAAGCAGTTGAATTTAAATTAATTTAGATTTTTTATAATGTTTTTGCATGTAAAGGTGTGTGTACGAATTGCATTTGTGTATTCTGAAAAATAAAATGTTAGAAGTGTTTGGTTTCTAAGTTCGTGGAAATGAGACTTCGTCAGAAAGGTTGATAAGTTCACATAAAGATATGAACTTTCCAGCTCAGTTTAGTCCTGGCCTCTGATATTTCACCAACGGCATGTTGTAAAGAGCTTAGATTTTTGCAGGATATTGCTGGCGTTAATAGATCGCTCCTTTGATGTGTAGCCGCCGGCTTGCCTCAAAGGGTTTAGGGAAGTAGATAAGTTGGCATACATGACGGTTGGATTTTTTGAGTCAAAAAAAAAACAAAACTTTCCTAAAGCTTAGGAGGATCGTAAATTAACTTCTTAAATTTACTTATTTTACTTTAATGTCACTTGACCTGCTCTCATTACATCCTTGCCATCGTCCTGGGTATGACGATAAACTACATCCGGCAGCAAAGGTGGAGTAATGGATAACGGCTCGGATTGAGGAATCGTAGCCGAGTTCGAATTACAGTCGAATCCGTAAACATTCACGTGCTAATACCCTTGGGAAAGGTGTGAATCCTCTTCTTCTCCCTCCAACTATGGGTAAATAGCAGGACATACTGGGTTCTATATCCTTGGATGGCAACTGGTCTAGGAGAAGGTCAACTCTGAATTCAAAACCATTCAGCGTCTGCACCGGTTACTCCTGCCTCTGCGTCTGTGGAAATTCTGCGGCAAGTAAGAGCATATTCCTCCCTCCACTGGGATAGCACGCGAGGTGTGGGGACCGCGTGAAGTTCAAACTCCCTTGTTACTCTGTTTCAAGAATTCGCCGCCGTTGGAATCGGGAATGGCTGTCGCTCGTTTCAGCATTGGCGACGGATCGCCGTGCTTGGTCGGCCTTCGTTCCGGACGCGGTGAATTCCTTGGAAGGAGCCGGCTTAACCGATCCAGGGTGAATGCAACATACAAAGCCTCTGCTTGGGAGATTAGAGGTTTTGAAGAGTGTGGAACCACCTCTTAATTGCTGTTGTTCCTAGTTCCAACCTTACCCGGAGAGTGGGGAGCACTGATAATTATGCACCAACCCAATATTTAGATTTCTGTATTAAATAACGCATAGAGGTTGATATGCCACCAAACAAAATCATCTAACCAAACAATCAACATGAAAGAACTCTTGCATGACATTAGTCCATATATTCCAAAATAACTTCAACAAAGCTTCAACATAAACTACATATATCACCACCTCAAGAAAACATGTCCACACAAACATGTATATGCATAAAAGCTGAGTATCAACTACCATGTATTCAATTGTGAAAGCAAAATAACATTTATCATATTTTTATTACTTCAAAGCTCCCAAGAAAATTAAACTTTGGCATTAAATGGCCCATAAGGAGTTGATATGCTGTTAAACAAACAAACATCGATGCCAATTTTTATTTTTAGTAGCTTAATATGGAACCACATTGTAAGCTTTTAGATATCACCACAGTTTCTGCTCAAGCTGAGGTTAGCAGTTGTATCCTTAAATGATGGGAATAAAATTTAAAGTAAATAGTTCAACCTTTCTCATGTACCAATATGGCAGGTTGATTTAAAAAAAATTTTTTTAGAAAATCAACATTGCAGTGTTTAATCTGGGATTTGATGTGATAACTACTGACACCAAAAATTAGATTCACAGCTTTTACCAATTTTTGAGCATTTAGTTTTTTTTCTGAAAAAAATGTACCAAAATACCTAATTTCTGCAGATTTTTGCTTACAAAATAACATCAAAATTTTACTATTTCAAGAATAAATCTAAATAAAGTTGATATTTTTTGAAAATATATCAATTCAAATTATGAATCACCACAAACAAAATATGCAATTTTCTTTTACTGTATATAATGAATAAATACTGTGTAAAAAAAAAATTGTAAAAAGATTACAAAAAAGCCTACTCATTGAATAAGATTTGTTAGATCATTTGTTAGATCATAATTAATAAAAACAAAAAATTGATAAGTTTATAAACACCATAATACTGCTGGACACAAATTATAAAAGAAAATGTTTAAAGCTTCAGTAAATTATAAATTTTATAAGTTGTGTGCTATAAGGCACTGATCACTGGAATGAAATTGTAATGCCACGATTTTGAACCTAAACGTAATCTTTGAACTCATTTCCCTAAAAAATGGAAATGATTCGGAAAAAATATTTGTGTCATTATTTACCAACTTTCAAATTGAGTGCAATACCACGGTTCCAAATTCGACCTCTGCCCTGATGTACCAACAAGTCTCGATCTCCCCTATTAGTATGACATATAAAGTGTTATAAACTTTTATAAACTGAGTCAATATTTGAATATAATTTATTTTCCATCTATATAGAGCTATTTGATGCACTCATATAATTTATTTAATCTATAATTTTGATAACAATGAAGTTGTTGAGACTTGTTTTCCAAGTATCAGTTTTTTAATGCAGCAATTGTCTTTTAACTTGTTCTACTAGAGCAAGAACAACGGTGCTCAGTACTGATTTGAGACAATTGTTAAGGACAAAAATATGATAACATTTGGTATGAGCCTAGTTTTGCTATAATAGACCATAATAAAGAAATTCAAGATAGCTACTGATTATGGCCATATCATATTGAAACATTGGTTCTCATCTGATCACCAAAGTTAAGCAATGTTGAGTTTGGTCAGTACCTAGATGGGTGACCCAAGTGGGAATACCAGGTTCTGTAAGCTTGGATGTTTTCAATAACGACTCAGAATAAGAAATCAGAGCTGAATTAGAATCTGTCAAGTTAATTACATTCACTTAAATGGAAATTCCCTTGGGAAAGATATGAATCCTCTTTTCTCCTCCCAGCTATGGGTTAAATAGCAAGAGGAACTGGGTCCTATAGCCTTGGTTAGCAATCAGCCTATTGCATGAATGTTAATCCAAATACGACAAAGACTATATTGCACTGTCAGATGGCTTATATCCATATCATGTTGAAACACTGGTTCTCATATGATCACAGAAGTTAAGCAATGGTGTGTCTGGTCAGTATCTAGATGGGTGATCGCTTGGGAATACCAGGTGCTGTAATCTTCTGGTTGTGTTTGTTATATTTACTTATGTGCAAATACCCTTGGGAAAGGCATGAATCCACCTCTTCCCCCACCAAGTATTGGTTAATTAGTAGGACTTGTATCAGGAAATTATTAGTAAATTAGTAGGGCTTGTATCAGGAAATCATTATTATCTCCAAAACATTTTTATAATCTAAAAATATTTTCTGGATTTAAATAAGCCATTAAAAAAAATCATCAATCATTCAGACTGAATGGCCATGATAGACCATGGAAGATGCTTTTATTGTGCCCAATACGTTTCAAAGCTAGTGATGTAAATAGGTTTTAGGAGTACACTAATATCAGTGAGGTTGAGAATGCTGCTTTGACATTATAATCCAACTCCTGTCCTTTTTTTTTTGTAAAATGGTAAATTTCAGGTCTTTTTTTAACCTATCTGCACTAGGTATGAGGGTAACATATATAGGGGGGCAAAAGTAGGTATATAGTAATAAAAACAAAATGTGTGCATGAAACATATTGTATTGATAATTCAAACATATCAATAATAACATATCAATAATAAACATATCAAATGATCAAACTATTTACCTCTGTCATTCACACATCCCTCTTTACCTGCAAAACATTTATTATTTATTAAAAAATAAAAATTCTAATAAATGTATTATAATAAAACTGATGAAAGTAAAAATATTAAAAATGATTTTAATGAATTAAATGAATTCTATTATTAAATGAATCCTAGAATCACTATTATAATACTGGCAATACTTATTGTATACCTACTTTTGCAGCACTCTCCCTCCCTGTATTTATGTGAGTTGTTATTTTTTAGGATGAACAAATTTAATAATAAACATACCAATCACTCAAATGTTCAAATTGTTTGACGCCATCATTCACACACCCCTCTTTACCTGCAAATCATTTATTATTATTTATTAAAAATTAAAAATTCCAATAAATGTATTATAATAAAAATTATGAAAATAAAAATATTAAAATTGATTTTAATGAATTAAATGAATTCTAGTATTAAATGAATCCTAGAACCACTATTATAATACTAGTAATACTAATACTTACTGTATACCTACTTTTGTAGTCCCCTGTATATTGTATAAGTAATTCAGTCAAATAAAGATAAATATGGCATAGTTAAGTACTGGTATAAAATCCTATAAAAATTACATAACCCAGAGGAAAATTTTCATTGTACATTATATGACCCTAGGACTAATAGAACAAATTGGTATGAATCACCAAATCAACATTCACTGGAAATCCCAATTTTCAAAATGGCAGAAAATCTGCTCATCAGGGCAAAATTTTCAAAATGAATATATTGTATCCTGCTGGAAAGGAAATTTATTGATGATTAATAATCTGTTTTCAAATTCAGCTGAGTTCAAATTCCATTTCAGTTTCATTACATTCACTTTTGCACAAATACCCTTAGAAAGGTATGAATCCATATCTTCCTCCACCAGTCATTGGTTAAATTGTAGAGTAGACTGGGCTATCTGCCTTGGTTGGCAACCAGGCTAAGTAAAGGACAATTCCAAATTCAGAAACGTATGTAACCCTGGCAAAGCACACATGGTACAGCTAATAAGAGGATCATGGAGTTTACAATGACTATGGTCGTTTAATCCATCACAAATTTGGATACCAAAATCTTTGGGTTCTGAAATGTCTTGGGATATCTTTAATCTTGAACCCCATAAGAGATAAAAATGTGATAGATATGATATTATATAATGTTTTTTTTTTAATTGATGTTGACATTTTATAAGCTTTGAAATATTCTTCATATCAAAAACTGGCTTTCTTACAATAAAATGTCATAAGAAAATCCACACACACACACACACACGCACACACACACACACACACACACACACTCTCTCTCTCTCTCTCTCTCTCTCTCTCTCTCTTATTGATATGATATTTCCATTGAATTTGGAACCAAACCCTTTATTCAAGCAACAAAGTTTGATTTTAGTCTCTATGCCTAACCCCTTAACATTCAACGCGCTCAGACCCACTGAAATAAATATCAGCTCTCAAAGTCTCACTGTTTGTCGTCAAGGTCTCACTTTCTGCATTATTTGTGATGATGTCGTTATCAGATATTATGGCCGAGTATACATGGCTGGTTGAACATTGGGAGCCAATATTTCCTGAGCAAGTTGAAGGCTAAAGAAATCTAGTTACATTTGCATCACATGCTTTTCAGATTGGTCATCCACACCATCGGACATGCTCACACATGCACACATATATGTAGACGTGCGTAACCACACTCACTGATCTGAGTCTACCCCATTGGCTAAGTTGGTTTCTGTCTGTAACATGATGATGATGACGTTTCTATTTTTAGCAACGATAACTGCTGGTGAATTATTGACGATTCTGATTATGCTAATGGTAATAATAACTGTGATATTACTTTTATATTTATTTTTTTATTAGTGCGGATCGCTAATCTGAAAAACAACAATAACCCCCTTCCCCAGCCCATTCCCTGTTAAGATAACATTGCTACATATGTAATGCTACACTCTTGACACCAAAGTAGAATGACAATTGCGTATATATGTGTGCACAAATGCATGGATGGGCCTAACCTCAGATTATTTATATGTGTGTGTTTGTACAAACTAAAAGGCATACACCTGTATATATGTGTGTCTATGTATATGAGAGTGTCATCCCAAACAAACACAGAAGAAAATTCTCCCCCCCCCTCCACCAAACACAAATAAGCATAAATAGATCCACTTTTGTAAAAATAAACCATTTTGTCTGATGATCACAAAAGCATGAAACCCAGGGTTACAAACTACTATCCATGCAATTGAATATGTTAGCTCTATCATGGATATTGAGTACTTTCCAATAATTACTATGTATAAAAGTAAAAGGAAAATACAGCATCCATTCAAAAGAAAACTAATGACACTTTATCACAACATCTTTATCCCTCTCTCTCTCTTTGTGTCTTTTTGACCTATCCCCCTCCCACAAATTCTGTTAACAGATTTGGTGTGTCGGTGCCTGGTTTTCCTCAAAAGGCGAGGGGAGTCAGAGTGTTGCATCTAGCGCAATCATATCTCTCTACCCCCTCCACCCCCCCATTGATAACCTTGCTTTGTGGTCAGGTTTTTTGAATCACCATATACTTGTATTTTGATTGGTCATTCTAACTTGTTACAGCATTTAACCCTAGCGAAGGACCGTTAATGAATTTGGAACTTTTTAGAACCATTTATTCTACATTCAACATCATCACTTGATAAGACACCGGGAGTGTTGAAACAAAATGGCTATTTTTGTAGTGATTTTATAACATATTTATGTTATAATATTTAAATAAATAATTATATCTGCTCTACTCTGTATTGAGCACTCTTTAAAGAATAATAATTGTTGGTTATTGGAATTTACTCCATATATACCAATCCCACACTTGGATAATATATATATATATATATATATATATATATATATATATATATAAAACAGAAATAATATACATAATGTAATGTCCATAATATTTTTTAAATTTAAAAGCTCTGCATGTTAAATGTTTATTTTTTTAATTATGTATATAGAGCAATTTTTAATACAATTGTTTCCTGGTCTAATTCAGTTCTGACCAATAACTATTTTATAATTATAGATATAATCTATATTAATATATATAGATATATAAAGATTTATCTTTCAACTCAGAGTTACACAACATAGACATGCATGCTAGTTTAAGATAGATAATATATATATATATATTAATCATTTCATCCCATGCAAGGCAGTAAAGCCACTTAGAAAAGTAATCAAGAGGACCGTTGATAGTCATGACATTGCAGTTAAATTTTTGAAGATTAAAGTTAACTGGAAAGCATGGAGCCAGAAGAGAGTTCCACAAGTGAGAAGTGTGAGAAAAGAAACTGTTAGCCTAGAACTCACTGTTACATCTAGCCAATTCAACTGTAAATTGATGGGATCTCATCGCCAGTCTAGTACTGGGCTTGAATTTATAAAATCAAGGTACCATAGTGAAGAGTTCCTCTGAGATAATGATATATATTTTTATATATTAAGAAAATATTGGGGAAAATGTTCACCATTCCTGGCAGATCTTCTATTATCACAGTGTGGGATACCTACTAAAAAAAGTAATGGAAAGGAAAAGAAAAAGACTCTAAATGAATTCGGCTAGATGTAAAATAAAAAAAATTCTAAAATCTCTAGCACCACTCATTCGTGCACAACATAACAAATTTAGTCTGATGAAGTCCTGAAGGTCAAAACTTGTCACTAGTAAATTTTTCCACTTTGTCAGACTTTGTTGAATGTTGACATTTTGTCCTTAAAGGTGGTGGATGTAAAGTTGCACTTTCACCATATTATACTCTATGAGTTTCAGGAAGGAGTAAGCATTGGAACTGCTACAAAACACATTCAGAATGTTTATTTGGATTGCACTCAAACTCTTCAAATGGTCAAAAATTAGTTTGGCAGATTTCATCAGATTTCAACAGTTTTAACCTAAACGATCCAGGCAATCTTCTGACATTGATGAAGACACTCTGCTTGCACTTGTGGAGAATAAGCAAAAGATTTTGATGAAAGAGATTGCTAAGAGTTTGAAAATCGATATCTCAACTGCCTTTTGTCATTTGAAAAGACTTGGGTTCAAGAAAAATGACTAATTTTGGCAAATTGAAAAGGTGTCATTTTCCACCATGACAATTCATGACTGCATATTGCAAAACAGGCTTTGCAGAAGCTTAGAGTTGAAATGGGTAACCATCCAGCACTCACCATCTTACCCTGACTTCAGATTTTAATGTGTTCCAACCTCTATAGAACAATTTAAAAGACAAGAAATTTGATTCTGTACAATCAGTCAAAACCTACCTCACAACATTGAAAATGGTTGTTAAAAGCAATGGACTCTATGTACTTGACTCATAAGTGTATTTTTTTTTTGTGAGTATGTAAAATTTTGTTTTTAACTTTCTAATCAGGCACAGACTTTTGCAAAGATCTAATATTTAACCATTAGTTGCAATGGGAAAGATATGCTTCTGATACCAAATTTAATTCTCATTTCTTTAAATTATCCAAATAAATGCACCATCCTGGGTATGACGATAAACTACATCTTCGTCCTGGGTAAGATAATAAACTATGTCCAACAGCAAGGCCTCTGATCAGGAGGTTTTGAGGAGTGTGGAACCACCTCTTAATTGCTGGTGTTTCCAAGTCCACCCTAACTCAACTAGGGTCCCAACTATGGGTAAATAGTTAACACCCAAACTGGGATCAAAACACTAGGAAAGTGTAGAGGTGGGTTTTAATACCAGAAATACTTTGTAAATTTGAAAAAAAGGATTTTACCAGCAATACATTTAAAAAAAAAAAAAATATTACCAGCAAAACATTTTTGAAAAAAAAAACATAAATACTTTGAAGAAAAAAATATTACCAGAAATAGGTTTAAAAAAAAAATATTACAACAATAAAAATTTTGTCAGCATTAAATAACCCATTGAGGTATATATCCCATAAAACAAAATCAACCAAACCAAACTGATTTCTTACAAAGAATACATATTCTATTCATATGAACCTATTTTTAAAATCTTGTCAGCATTAAATAAGCCATTGAGGTTGATATGCTGTAAAACAAAACAAACCAAACGAAACCAAAGTAAATAAATGCAACTACACCAAAATTCTTCGAGATGGCTACAGAAACCACACATGCCAAATCTTTGAACATGTTTTTGAATAACTTTCACACTTTATATTATTATTTAAAAAGAAAACAAAAACTTGTGAATTTACTAGTTTAGTTGAATCAATGAGTCCTGATGCTTCATTTCATATATGATGAAAGCTGAAGTTTATTGCAATCAAAAGATCTGATTACAAATCCCACAAAGAAAATAGTGATCTGAAGAAATCTGTGATCTTCACAGATAAAAGCAAATTCTGGTCTGCAGTATCAAATGGCATGGAGGCAGATTCTACTCCTTGCACTTAAGAAAACAAGTTCAAGCAAAGAACGCATCAAACATTTTAAGATATGGCCTCTCAAGATAATAATAGTGAATGTATCAATACTTGTACCGCTGAAATGGACAGAAAACATAATGAGATTGGTAATAGTAGCAAAATACCATTAGAAACAAAGAAAAGAGTACTGGACTGTTACGTAATATCAGTCCTCCTATATGGTAGTAATGCCAGACAATCTCCTTACATGATAAAGTGACTTGAAGAAACACATATGTGGTTCTACAGAAGGATGCTGAGAATACCATAGACTGAACACAAGAGCAATGACAAAGTTTTAAGGAAAATAGAAGCAAAGAGGACACTTGTACTTAGAATCAGGAAGAGAAAGTTTAAATTTCTAGGGCATATAATGAGGAAAGAGTACTTGGAAAATTTAACACTCACAGGACATGTTGACAGCAAGAGGGACAAAGGAAAACAGTGAATAGCCTACCTGATGAGGAACTTGTGTAAATGGTAGGCAGAACAGGGATTAGGAGAGATAGCAAAAAGACAAACTTTACTAAGAGCTACAAAGGAGAGGAAATTGTGGGAGGCCATGATCATCCATGTCTTGAAGGAAAAGGGCATATAGAAGAAGAAATGTGGTTCTACAGAAGGATGCTGAGAATACCATGGACTGAACATGTGAGCAACAACAAAGTTTTAGAGAAAATAGAAATAAAAAGGATACTTATACATAACATCAGGAAGGAATAGTTGAAATTTTCTGAGATACATAATGAGGAAAGAGGGGTTGGAAAATTTGATACTCACAGTACTGATTGAAGGTAAGATGGACAGAGGAAAGAAATGCAACACCTACCTGGCAAGACTGGATGGTGGATTAGGGTTTAGGAGAGATAGCAAAAAGACAGCTACAAAGCTACAAAGGAAAGGAAATTGTGGAGAGCCATGATTGCACACGTCCTGAAGGGACATGGTACATAGAAGGATCTCTCAGTAATGTAATAATAATCATAATAACAATAGTAAGTAGGATATTTATATTGATGATAAATTGATTGATTGGCTTGGTTTTTATGGTTTATCAACCTTTTACAGGTTATTTAAAGCTTGAAAATATTTTTAAAATCAAAATATTTATAAAAATTTTTATATAATAATGATTTACTGATACAAGTCCTAATTAACCCATAGCTGGGGGAGGAGACATAGATTTATACCTTTCCCACATAAGTGAATATAACAAACTTGACTGTAATTAGAACTCAGCTCTTCAATTTCCAATTCCTAGCAGTTATTCATTATACAACCCACACATCCAAGCTCACAGTGCCTGGGGTTCCTACGTGGTCACCTATGTAGGTACTGACCAGGTTTGACACTGCTTAACTTCACTGATCAAGAACTGGTATTTCACTGTGATATGGCCATAAGCATTGAAGATGAAAGAAAATGAAGAATTTACAAGAAAGTTAAAAACAAAATCTGTTCTTGAGAAATTTGCAAATGCTTTTGTTATTTTTATAATAAAAAGATTTTCCTTTCAGGCATTTTCTTTTCCTGATGCTTCAATTGAGCATGTGAGCAATAGCAAAGTTTTAGAGAAAATGGAAACAAAAAGGATACTTATACTTAACATCAGGAAGAGACAGTTGAAATCTCTAGGGCACATAATGAGGAAAATTGGATACTCACAGTAAAGATTGATGGCAAGAGGGACAAAAGAAAACAACACATCACCTACCTAGTTTGAGTAAATGGATGGTGAAAAAAAGTTTATTAATAGCTACAAAGGACAGGAAATTGTGGAGAGCCATGATCACCAATGTCCTGAAGAGACATGGCAAGTAGAAGATGCTGCAACGTAAAGATATATTGAAAACTTATTTTCTTTCTAAAAATCATAATTAATATTATGATGAAAATGTTACTATGGAGAAAAACTATTAATATTAGGTTAATAATTAATTCTTTTCCTTAAAAATCAGTAATGGGAGACGCCATATTATCTCCATTAACTAATATAAATAAATATGAAAACATGTAGGATTCACAATTCTTACTTTGCTTTCCACAAACATCCTTTCTCTTGTGATTCTTAGTAACATTTGTATTTTTAGCATTCCTTCCATCTGCTGTTCCACCTTCTGTTTGCATCAGCTCATCAACTCATCTGCCACCATTCCAGTCTCTTTTGCTTTTGATATGTCCTGTGAGTGAAATATTCTCCATGTCTTCCTTTCTCATAATATATCCAAGACATTTCAGCTGTCTCTTTCTGATTGTGAATACAAGTATACATTTTGTTTTCATTTTCGTTAAAACTTCTATGCTTATTCCATGGAATTCTCAGTATCCTTCTGTAGAACCACATTTCTGTTGCCTCAAATCTTCTCTTCATCATATATATTTTTATTTTCAAATAAAGTAGCAATAATTACACAAAATCTTTTTTAAGTTTGTCTTTGTAAATGGTGGGAAATAAAATAAATATGTCTGAGTGGAAAAAAGTTACAGTCAGTGTGTAGATTATGAGTGTGTTCATGTGGAGGGGTTGATTGCAAAGTTAAACAGTTGATTAACTCTGATTGGATGATCTGTATTTTTGGTGTGAGAGAGCGTGTGTGTGTGTGCATGTATATGGTGTGTATATATATGTGTGTGCCTGATGGCATTGGAGTGATCAACAAATTGAACTAATTAATTAAACTGATGAGCATAATTCCTTTTATAAGGGTTAGTAGGATCAAACAATCTGTTTTTTGAGAATCAAAATAAATTATTCTGATTGGTTAATAAATCTAAGAAAGGTGTTTCTTTTCAAGCTACAGCAACTTATGAAGATGTTGTCGGCTGAGTCCTTTGAAGTCCAAATTAAATGATTTTATTTCAATTGTTTTTTTTTGTTGGTTCTAAAATAATTGTTTATTAGATTTGAATTGATGCTGAACCATATTTAACAGATTTGCTTCAAGCTACAACAAATTCTTCATTCAAAGAACTGATAAATTCATTAAAGACTTTAGTTTGATCCTCATTTTAGAAGTTCTTGCCTGTAAGGAATTGGTGCAGATATTTGAAAAATGGTAATCTGTGTTGAATGAATAGGTAAAATGCAACAAATATGCCATCTTGAATATGTTAACCAGCATTATCAAGCTGCAAAAAGATGTCCTTTTCCATTTATGAAACATTTTTTCTTGGTATCTATTTTTCAGTTTGATATTAACACTGATATTTGATTAACACATGCTTTTTGTCCTTACGTAGCAACAATTACTTTGTATTTGCTTACACCATCTTATTTCTGAAATTTACTGATTCCCATTGGGAAAACTGGTGAATGTAAACATTCTCATTCGCGCAAAGTAAGAACAAAAATGACATATTAAAAAGTCACATTTATTTATTCTAGGATTACACAAGAGAGACCGCAAAAAATTTAGAAGTGAGTAGTTTTTTGTAATTTACGCTTATACTGTAAATGACTTTCATGAATAGGCTTCAATTCCATAATAAAGTTACATTCTTCTCTCGCTCACCTTCTCCCAGATGGTGATTGCCAGTTGTTTCATTTCAGAGATAAAAGAACTTCAACACAGGGAATTTTAACTTAACTATTTTATTAATCATGTCGATGTTTACATTTCCTAACTATCCAGTAGGGTCGCTCGCCTCCACTGGGGAGATGTTTCAGACACAAAAGGAAACACGTCTACATTGTTTGACTGTTAAGACTCAACTCATTCTCAGACTGGCTCAGCCAATCATAATCAACTTTCTTGTTTTGTCTTCCATCTGACCTCAATGGTCAACACCAGGAAGTCAGAGCAGCAATACACTTCCTCTAAAAAATAATAGTCTGCTAAAATATTATTCAACATTCTTTACCTAATCATTAAAAAAATTCATTTATGAATTTTATTTCAACTATATTACTCTAAAATCCCTTCTACTCTTTCATGTCTGCAAGGCATGCTCCTTACATCTTTTTCTTCATTGGGCTTTGGACCCCTCTGACATGCACACATATACAATTCCTGAAAAAGAATGAACATAAACAACAAAATTCTGACCAGTTTTTTCATGCTTCACAAACATTTTATTTTTAACAAAAAAATAAATACAGGACAATCCTTTGTCCATTCTGGGTCACTAGTTTCCATGACCCAAGATCAATACCTCAGACAACAGTCTGGATACTAATCACTCCAACAGTGAACTCCCCCCAGGTCAGCCGGTACCACCTCTGCAGTCCAATATTGCTGGGGAGAACAAAATTCCTTGCCTCTTCACTTCAAACTAAATGAAATGTACATACAATTCACAGAAAAAAAAATACTGGTCGAAAAACCACACACAATACATGCCAAAAGCCCCATGCCATAGTGTCAACCAATTTAATAACTAATCCTCATCTTTGGCACCTAAATTTTACATTTTAAATATACTATGATCCACACTTATTCCCTACTCATAGAGACACAGCACACACGGTCAATTATCACCCTATTTATTCAACCACAACCAATTAATTACTTTGTTATTTGCATTTTACCAGGTTTAATCTTCACAAATTATCCACCATTAATTTTCTATAATCACTATTGTTAAACATCTGCCTCTGTGTGTCAAAACTCAGCTCACATCATCTCAGTTCCTATTGCCCCTGACTGCCACCATGGGGGAAAACCACACCCGCTCAGCACCTCCTAATTAATCCATTACTGGCTTTACTGTGGTTACAAAGGTTTCCTTCCCTTAGTTGCCTACCATGACCTGGCACCCCACAAGCCACCTGACCAATTCCTTGACCCGAGGGATATCTTAGGGATATATTCATTCGATACTGAATACTTCATAGTGTACAGCTCTCACTCTACCCAATATTGTCCAGTTTTCCTATCTACATAACAAGGTGTGACAATTTCCCCACTAGAGCACAAACCAACCACATTTGGAAATCCAAAAGCATGTAGGATGAATCTACTTATTCCCATAAGAATTAGTTAACTTAATTTTTCCACAAAAATTAACTACCAAAATTCACCAATTAACAACTAAATTATTCAGCCAATGAAGGCAAAGGAACACATACAGTTCTTAAATTTTAAAAAAGAATTCCACACTCTGTTACAAAAATGAAAAAAAACAATCATTTGTCAGTTAATTACAATTAACAAAATAATTCTAAACTTAAAACATTTGAATGCATGCAATATCATAGTCACAAAAATTTTCAACTCATTAACAGTACACAGAATGCGACATCACAAAATGCTGTCAGTCTTTCTTTTTCAAAACAATTTTCCATTGCGTTCACATATGCGAATTCAGGCCTCCACGTAACACATCATGGAACTTTCTCAAAGGTCAACATCAGGAAATTCTAAAAATACAAACTAACTAATGCAGTGCAGTGTTTATCATTTACCAATTTATGAAGAAATAAATATGAAAACAATTTTTTATTCATAAATTTATAAAACAAATAGTAAACCATAAAAATATGTTATCTAACTATAATGATCTTTATTATTATTTCATAAAGTTCAAATCGATTAGCAATTTGCCAGTGTTTTGCCCACCAAAGGACACAATTTGCCAGCTTTGCCAATTGCTTTAGTCAAGGTGCATAATGTGCACTCTTCATTTAAAATCTCTTCATCAGTTCATTTGTTAGAAAAATTAGCAACGATTTAAAAAATTTTAAATTAATTTATCGTTTATTATACAAAATTCATTTTTCATCACAAATGTTGATACAAATGTAGATCATTTTGTTTCCATTGAACATGATTAATGTAAGTCTTCATACACTTATAAAAATTCAGGAAATAGAATTAGTAATACCAAAACACTTCAAATATATCAGTACATAGATCAGTTATAACAAATCTAGTATATAAGTATTTATATTCTGACAATTGTCCTCCACTTTGTTGTTGTTATTGCCACATTTCGACCATTGTGTCCTCTGGTCTTCATCAGGTGTATATCAATCTGGGTGGAATGAGAATAGTCTACACCCATAGATCAAATAAAGGGTTCATTTTGAATTCTCCTTAATTTACCCAGATGAAAGCTGGAGGGCACAACGGCTGAAACATTTTGATAACAACAACAACAAAGATAAGGACAATAGTGTGAATGTAAATAGTCTGAATGTAAATAAATAATATTTATTTCACTCTGTGGGAATTACTGCAAAAACTGCTTTATACAATTGCTTTCTAAGATCAGTGGTTAAAAATGGCTTTGAGTGAGCAAAGCCTGTGGATCTTGGGGAAGACCATCCTTGTTCAAACCTCATGGACTGACACTGCAGAATCACAAAGAACTCTACCAAATAACAGAAACCACATCACTTGAAGACTTTCAACAGCAGCAACAACTAAAATGGATATCACTTGTAACTTGAAGATAAAATAATAACATAATCAAGATGTTGACATTCCACACATTTAAAATAAGGTGGCTTTTAAGCTAGTTTGTAAATAAATTGCAACAATGGTTATGCATTTATCCATGTTTGTCTGTCTCCCCATACAATATTGCTGAGAGTGTCAAGACATGAATTTAATTGAAACCTGCTTTATTATGATGGTCTTCCATGGCCAAATTGGTAACAGCATGCTTCAACCTGAGGAGTGGTTTCCATGATGGAAAAAGGAAATATAGGTTCAATTCCTGTCTGAGGACACATCAAATATTAATTTCAGCGTTTAAGAAAATGAAAACCAAAAATGTCAACTCCAACACATGCAGCCACTAAAAATAACATTTATATAATTAACACTGTATCTTGGCCTGTGAAAGTCCTTTGTTGGATGTAGTCCTTCCCTAGATTCATGGAGAGGAATGGGCCATTATCCTACCATATTGGCCCAATAGGGGCAGATTTGAGATGCTTGGGAAATTTTCAATTCATGATAGCCCCTTATTTGCATATAAGTAAATGTAATGAACTTGAGTTGATTTTGAACTCAGCTCTCTAATTTTTCATTCTGAGCCATCATCCATTACACCGCCTACACATCGTACTTCCATGCTTACAGCAGCTGCTATTTCCAAGCAAGCACACATCTATTGTACTGATCAGGCACAACATTACTAAACTTCAGTGTGTTTGATGAGAACTACTGTTTCAACATGATAATAGTAATAACACACACATATATTTTAATGGATTCAATAATGAATCATTTCTTTGGTACTACTCATAAAAGATTTTATCTTAAGTCCAGGGGGTTTGGATAAATGATATTAACCTCACAACAAAGTATGTCCCCCAAAAAGGGAAAAACTATTTAAGTTTGTAAATTTTTTAAAGGTAGATTTCTCCAATATTAAAAGAAAATCAGGTGGTTTTACAATATATATATATATATATATATATATATTGTCATCCACAGACAGACTATTTCACTATATCACAGCTCTTCAGTGTGGCTAGACATCTGGTTGCCTCTAGCTAGGATGAAAAACCCGGCAGAATTGGCATCAGTCAGAGATTCTACCTCTAAGCCATTGGCACATAGCAGGGATGAAGGTGAATTTAAGCGTATTTATTTTTAGATAAACACACAGTGACTGAGAGAACTTGATTCATTTTTACCGAAGAGTCTTGCATTATTAGCAGTAATAGTCACTGTTTACAAATTCACACTCCCTCGAGAGCTCAACCAAAATAAATTTTTCAGGGGCATATATATTGTTATCCATATATATATATATTGTGTATATTTTGGTGGTTAAAAATACATTGATTTGAAAATTCCTGCAAAAATCAAATAATTGCCAGATTTTAATAGAATTTTCAGGACTTCTTTACATATTAAATTATTTTAAAAATGTTTCTTTTTCAGAAAATCTTGATAAAAACATTTTTTTTTTTACATCTGTTACACCCTACTAATTTAATTTCATGAAATTTCAAGAAATTGACTTTTGTACCACTTAATGTTTATATTAGTTATATGCAGAAGTTGTTGGAGAATTTAAAGCATCAGTTTTTTTTTTGTAAAGCATGAACACCAGTTTACCAAAAATCTGCTCTGAACATAAAATAAAAAATGCAACAAAACTAAAACATTATTTAAGCTTTATTTCTAAGCTTTTAAACACTTTTCTGAATCAAATATATTATGGACACTATTGTCTTAAGAAAATTTGATTATTTTTTTATGAATAATGAATTTTTACAAGAATTGCCTCCATATTTTTTTAAATTTTAATTATAATGATTTATAAAGTTTTAAATCTTTTAAAATTCTGCATTGATTTATACTGGTTAGGCATTATTTTTATTAAGTAAAAACTATATTAACTAATCATAAATGGAAAAGCTTATTACAATTCAGCAACCACCAGTATTTTAAAAAGAATTTTTAATTTTTTTGTGTTTGTGTATAAACATACCAATTTTTGTAAATACTGATCTCTATAGACATTATGAGAAAAAAGAGCAGTAACTATAATAAATTTAAAGCCAAAGTATCTAAAATTCAATAAAACGTTAGATTACAGAAAATATTTTCCTTAATTTTTACGATTACTGGGTAGTTAAAAATTATTTTAAAAAGTTGCTCACATTATATTCCTGAAGTAATTTTTACAGCTATGTGCCCAATAGGAAAAAAATTAAACTTTCAGCTGTCAATCTGTCAACATCTAATCAAAATACCTACTTCTTTGTTAAAAAATGCATTCCGGTGATATTTTAAACTAAAAGAAATATTTGTTTCAAATAAGATTAAGTAAAGTTTAAATTGGATAATATTTCTCAAATAAAGTTTGAGAAAAGTATATTTTATTTTTGAAATATTTTTAATAAAGAAATTTACATTGTGCTGACAGATGTCTAAAAATGACTAAAATCTTTTTTTTTTGTTGTTTTGAAATACAGCGAATACTGGAAATATTAAATTTAATCTATTAGCTTGAAATTAAAACTTAAATAAAAGCTTAAGAATGAGTTCTCATTTTTAAAAATTCATTTAAACCTTAGGTATCATGTTTCTTTGGAGGTACCTACCTATATAAAGAGAGCACAATGTCATTTTCTGGATGGTACTACCTCATGGTTTGTCATTGACAAGTTTGTTTATGTCTTTGGATGTCACAGGCTAAAAACAGACTGGTAGCATGGTAACGAGGGATCCATCTGTCAGACAGCAGCACTACACCATTGCATTAAGGTGGATAGAGACTGATGCATTCAACAATAACTGAGGGAACTAGACAATTTCTTAATGATGTTCTCTTGAGTCCCCACTTGAAAAAGATATTGTATCACATTTTTCCTCATGGCTTGATGAATAAATACCTGTCATTTTCTGTTTATTCTACTTGAGAAGAAGAGAATATCTCCCCCCCCCCCCCGCCAATCTTTCCATAGATATTGTTCACCTGGGAACAATTGTAGAATAGATCAACTGAAATATTATGGTTGCAAGAAATACAACAAAAAGAATTAGATCAATAGTCCAGACAACTCTTGGAATGATAATGATGCTTCTCAAAATTAAAGAAAATATCTTAAACACAAAGAGTGAGATCAATAATCTGAACAACTCTTGGAGAGATAATGATACTTCTCAGAGTCTTCTCAAGAAATATCTGAAACAAAAAGAGAAAAGGAAATCAATAGTCCGGAATTACTGGAATGTCAATGACCCTTCTCAAAATTAAAGAAAGTATTTTAAACAAAAAGATTGAGATCAATAACAGGAAAATTCCGTTAGAAACAAAGGAAAGTGTACTGAACAGTTATGCAATATTGGTCCTCCTATATGACAGGGAATGCTTGACAATCTACTCACAGATGAAGAGATTTGAGGCAACAGAAATGTGGTGCTACAGAAGGATGCTGAGAATATAATTGATTGAAGAATGACAGGGTTCTGGGTAAAATGAAAACAAAAAGCAAACAGATCCAATTATATATATACAAGAGAAGGATTTATTGAAATGTACTTTTTATTAATAGGTAAAATCCATGTAATTGGTTGGCAGATTAGGAGAGATAGCAAAAAGTTTGTCTTTTTATTATCTCTGCAAAGGGCAAGAAATTGTGGAGAGGCATGATCACCCATGTCACGAAAGAACCTGACACAAAGAAAAAGTTTAAACAACTCTTAGAATGATTCATCTCAAAATTTTACAAAGGTATAAACTGAAGCATTAAATAATTTCCTTTTTTGTTTCTGAATAAATCAAAGATAAAAATTCAGTTCCATCTAAATAAGAATTAATGGAATTGGGAAGATTATGTAGCTTTAATCTTGCAAGTGAAGAGTGTTTTCTTGTCTTTAAAATGAGTATAATTTCCTTCTTTTAATACAGCTCAAATATTAACCGTTAATGTTTGGAAAATATGTAATTATTTTAGCCAGCAAACAAACTGTAATTATTAATTAGTAGTAGTAGTAGCAGCAGTAGTAGTTCTTCTTCTTCTTCTAGACATGTCCCTTGAAGACATTGGCGATCATGGTTCTCCAGAACTTCCTCTCCTTTGCTGCCTTCAATAAATTTTGTCTTTTTGCCATCTCTCCGAAACCCTTCTCTGCAATCTATTCCAGGTAGGTTATGCATTGTTTTCCACTCTGTTGCCTGTAGTCTGTCCTGTGTGTATCAAATTTTCCAAGCCCTCATTCCTCATTATATGCTTAGTCTAACATAAGGCAACAATTGTTGAGTGCCCATTGAGGAATGTATTCACTTCTGTACCAAACTGGTCTGTGAAGCTTAATTATTAACCAATGATTTTTGCAGAGATCAAGATCAAGGCGATAAGGAATCATTTTAAAACTTTATATATTAAATTTGATAAAGAAAAGTTCAGGTGGCTTATCTGCTTAGTTGAGTTTTGCATAGAAATGTTCCATTATTTATTGATAAATATTAAATATTATAACTCTAGTTCCCGGTTAAACGCATTTAGCAGAAGTTCTGCTAAACACGTAAAATTCTCATTTTTATTATTATTGTAATTTCTCAGTTTTATTATCATTTTATTATTATTTCCTTTCATTTCTGCTGTATGCTCATTTCCTTCTGGGTCCCAACCAGTGACCTAAGGTCAGAAATGACATCAAGATATTTTCCACTGAACATTTTTGTAAAAAAAAAAAAAAAAACAAAATAAATAAAATTAAAAATTTTTTAAAATTAAATAAAAATAAATTAAAAAATAAAATTACATAAATTTAAAAAAGAATGAACAACTTAAGATCACACACGATTACATAGATAAAGCCTTCTCTAATGTTGAGAAAATGCTCCTGATCTCCAAAACAAACAGAGACTGGTCAGGTCAAGGGAAAAAAAGAAAGAAGCAATAGTACAAGTGAAGAGTCCTACCAATTCTGCCACCCAACCTGATTAAGCCCTCTCTGTCAATAAACAGGTCAAGGTCCCATACTAACCTAGGGACGGTCCTGTCTAAAGGATCCAGCAAGAATCTTAATTCCTCAGGATATGACTGTTGCTGCATAGTCTTCATAAGAAAAATGGCAGCCAGCACTTTACTGTCAACCTCCAACCGCCGCAACCTATTGACGAATTTAAGGACTAAGGAGGTTACCCTCAAGAGTTTCGCAAAGGAAGAAAACTTCTCAAGGGGCAGGACCATTGAGAATTCCCCTCCTTGAATGACCGCAGTTCTTAAAATGCATTCAGTCAGAGTACATTTCTAGACCATTGAACATACGGCCAGTAATCTGGATCTGTGGTGGTTTTACTACAAATGGAGACAGACTTCTGTCATTGTCTGGGGAACATGGAGATGATGAATTCAGGCAATTAGTTTTGGCTGGGAGGAATTTAAGCTTGAGATCCTCAAGTTTCCTTTGGAGCCTTAGTGAGTACTTCAGAGATTCCCTCTTAATTTCCTCCCAGTCCTCCTAGAAGCTGTACTTTATTAACAAAGATCGCAACATATGTCAAGTACTCTAGTATATTCTTCTGTAGAACTGAGAATGACTACACAGAGAATTCCTCCTCCTGATGTGCAACACCTAGAATCATTTTAATTTTTGGCCATAAGAGAGAAATGCTTCTCTGTAATCCCTCCCTAATGAATCCTCTTCTTCTCCCCCCAGCTATGGGTAAATAGAAGAACAGACCAGGTTCTATAGTGTTGGATGGCAAATTGGTCTACCACATAAAGAAATAGCAAACTACTGCGGGAAAAAAATCTGCCTCGTCAGTCATGTATCGAAAGATACATGATGACCTAAGCGTGTATCATGCATAACACATAGTTGACTGAAGTATAATTATAGAAGAAAAAATTGGCAAATTCAGAGGATATCTTAGAATTGAGCCAATTTCTTCAGTTGTGGAACCAAATACAAAAAATTAAAAAAATGTTTTCTCCAAAATATTTCAGAATTATGGATAACTACAAAAAATGTGATTTTCTGTATTTCCAGGGAAAACACACATTTGGTCAAATTTCTGCTTATGGCCAAATAAAGCAAATTGATATTTCCCTAAATGTTGTATTTCATAAGAAGAAACTGGACTTAAATAAAGAAATTAAATAAAGAAAAGTAATTTTCCTTCATCACCATAAGTATTTCTGAAATATAAAAATCATTGGCTTTACGCTTTATCCGCTTTTTTTTCCTTTCCTTTTTCATTATGAATGAGTTGAATATATTTACAAGGGCAAAATTTACATCCCCCTTAACCATTATTAACCTCGAGAACTGAGACCAAGTAGTCCTGACATAGCATTTCAGGTTCAGTCACGTTTACACAGCAATAACATAACGTCCCTCTACCTCTTCTATAAATATTTACACAGAAATTATTCTGATGAGCTTTCTTCATTGCTACCTTGGCTTCACAGATTTAAGTGCAGTACTAGGTTGGCAGTTAGGTCTCATAATCTCATTTCGGGATTGCTAGTTGTAATCATACATTCTCTGTTAATAGTCCCTTCTCCCACACTTCAAGCTTGTGGAACTAGCTTCTTGATTTCCTGTCAATTATGTTCTGCCAAAATTTAAAAGCAATGTCAATCATCATTTTCTGTCTCATTGAATCATGTTCTTTTATTGTCCTCTGTTTCTTTCACTCTCAGTAATGCCTTGCATCTTAGTTGTTTTTATTGCCTTGTTTGGGGGTGAGATGATTAAACAACAAAAAAAGGAAGAAAGAGAAACATACTTAATATAACAATTCATCCATGTGTTAAATATTGTTGCCATATATGGTCTGGTGCTCCAGCTGTTCATCTCGAGGTTCTCGAAAAAATCCAAAGACGGATGTGCAATGTAATCGATCCTGACTTGGCATCTTGACTCCAGCCACTTTCGCACAGATGTAAAGTGGATTCTTTCTGTCTTTTCTACAAATATTTTCATAACAACTGTTCTGACAAGCTATCTTCCATGATGCCCTGACTACATCAATTTAAGTGTGCTACTAGATTGGCATCTAGGTCCCACCCTTTTACTGTTGAAATAGTTTAATATAACCTCCACTTCTACTCCAGCAGTTTCTTTTCTCACATTTCCTGACAGTGGAACTCCTTTCCTCTTACTTGCTTCCCTGATGACTACAATGTTATAAAATTTAAATGAAATGGCAATCACCATGTTCTGTTACCTTGATCCCCATTCTTCTTTTATCCTTTCCTCAACCCCCCCCCCTCTATACACAGTCTTTTACCTCATTTTCACTCTCTGGAACTCCCTACATGCTAGTGGCACTCCTGCCTTGCTTGGGGGGAAATGCTTAAAAAGAAAAAATTATTTACACTATTTATATGCAAAATATTATCTTCATCTTTGTTGTTGTTATCACAACATTTTGGCTGTTGTGCAACTTCTTATTTGTCAGTACTTCTCAGTTATTGCCCACCTTGTTTTCACTGAGGGACGAGCAATAACTGAGCAGTACTAAAAGAAAAAAAAACTAGACATGGACAGTTGGAATGAGAACAATCTACCACTGTAGATTAAATAAGGGTTTCAGTTTGACATTCCATGTACATTACCTGGATTGACCTGACTGATGAAGGCCGGAAGACACAACGGCCAAAACATAATAACAACAAAGAAAAGACAATAGTCCATATGTAAATAGTGTAAATAAATAACTGTTCATCCCAAAATTTCAGACAGAAACTTAATGAATTAAAATGATATTTTTCCAGCTTCAATTATTCTACCTTAAAGATTAAATATTTAAAAGAGATATATAAAAAACATTTTAAATTCAGCAACAACATTTTTTACACTAATATTTATCCAATACAGGGCTCAAGAGCAACTCAAGGTAATGTTAATGTTAAAATGATTATTTAAATAGGCTTATGTATTAGAAGTTGCTTTTGAGAACAAATGATAAAGATATTTTTCTTTTTTAATTTTCCTGAAAATAAATAAAATTTATTTTCACTTCTTCATTTATACCAAGTTTGTGAACAAGTGTGGGAAATGCAGAGTAATGTCTTGGAAATAGGAAACCATTTATATTTCAATTTCTGCTCTTCTTCACAGAGTGTAGATTTGGAATAGAATTCCATTTTTAGCTGATGTAACATTTTTTAATTCGATTCGATTCACATATGTTTTTTCTTCTGCCATTTCACCTTCATTCATTGATACTGCAATAACAACTTCGCATTAATATCTTGAATAGCACTTAACAACCTTGAGAAAATTTAAAATAAAGAATCTTAGCAAATATATATATATATATATATAATTTAATAGAACATTTGGCTGTGTATTTTTTTTCCCTTTTAGTCTAATGGCCAGGATTCCTTCAGACCATTTTCTTCTTTTCATGCAGAAATAGCAGCACCACTTTCCAAGCGTCAATATCACGCAAAGAATCTGGCAAAAGCAGCAGAATTGTCAATTGTCACTTAGAAAGCCATCTGTAAATGTGAAAATCTATATTTCAAAAAAATAATTTATTACATTTAATGAAAACTTAACTGCAGAAATATACAAGTGTATGTGTATATTTAATAGGCTGCTTAATGAAATTTGAAGAATATATATATATATTAAAACGAAAGATGCTCTACATGCGTTTCTTATAATATGTAGATTTAATAGGCCAGTTAATGAAATTTGGGGAATAAAAAGCCAACAAAATGCTAACAATATTGGCAATAAAATTGATGATATTTATTATAAATTAGTAGGCCTTTTGACTAAATTGAAGAAACGAAGAGAAAGATTTTTAAAGTTGAAATTTTTTAATACACCTGTGCTTTCTTTCAACAAAGAAGTAGGACTCCTTGTTCCAGGGAATGTTGTTAGAGGGCTCCCTGTGGAATCTATATTCTCTGAGTGAACCCAAATCCTGATTTAATCCTTTAATTAATAGTCAAAAGGCTAATATATAATAAATATCATCAGACTTATTGCCAATATTGTCATCATTTGGTTGTCTTTTTATTCCTCAAATTTTATTAACCAGCCTGTTAAATCTACATGTACACATAGACCATCTTTAGTTTTAATCATACATATATATATTTTTTAATTTTTTTTAAGCATTTCACCCCATGCCAGGTGGGAGTGCCCCTAGCATCCAAAGGGTTACAGAGAGTGAGAGTAAGAGCAAAGAGGCGTGTTTGAGGTAAGGATAAAGAGAAGGACCGGGATCAAGATCAAGGCACCAGAAGATGTCGATTGACATTACATTTGAATAGTTGAAGATTATAGATATCAGGGAAGCAAGGAGGAGGAAGGGAATTTCACAGATGTGCAAGATAAGAAGCTGTTGGAGTAGAAGAGACGGGTACATTTAACCGTTTTGACAGTGAAAGGGTGGGACCGAGATGCCAACCTAGTAGCATGCTTAAATTCATGCAGTTTGGGAACCAGCGAAAGAAGCTCATTGGAGCAGTTGCTGTGAAAATACCTGTAGAAATGATATAGGGAAGCCATGGCACATCTGTGAGAAAGTGACTGTAAACGAGATGGCAGATTAGGACCCATCACATTGCATATCTGGATTTTGTCTAGGACCGCAAGATGAATAGTGGGAACACCAGACCATATATGTCAGCAGTATTCCATACAAAGATGAATGGTTGATTTATAGATTTGAAGGATGGACTCAGGTGGGAAAAACTTTTTGTTATGACACAGAGAACCAACTTTCATTGTGGTGGATGAAGGTATTGATTCAATGTATTTGTTATATATATATATATATATATATATATATATGCAGCCTGTCTGAAGTTATTATGCAAATCAAATAAACCTCGATAACTCAAAATGTTCTCACCCAATATCTGTTAGGTACAGAGTTAGGTAAATCAAATGACCAGATATAAGCAACCATAAATGCACATGTTGGCATGCATACACAGGCAAGCAAATAAATAATCATCAGATTTATTCATAAGGTGTAAACATAACAGTGCTTGATGTAGTTAGACAGAGCAAAGATATATATTAATAAATATACGTGTACCTATGTTTTGGTATGCAACTTAAGTTTTGCTGGTTTTCCAGATCATCGAGCACAAAGTATATCTTATGTTTTCATAAAAATATAAAAACATAAGATATACTTTGTGCTTCATGAGCTGGAAAACCAGTGAAACTTAAGTAGGTACATGTATATTTATTAATATATATATATATATATGGGATAACAATATATAAATTTTCATATAAAAAGATGTATGACAAAGTGTAAAAAGTTTTTGTGAGATGCATTTCATCCTTTAGAACTAAGTTTGTTTATATTGGTGTGACTACACATGCACTGAATGAGAGACTCTGAAAATTTTAAACTTAAATGATTTTTTGTTATGTGTTTTGGCTGTATATTCTAGCCAATTTCATTTAGATTCTTTTTGTTTTTGTTTCCATCACCTTTGTTATTAAATATCCCATATTGAGATAACAGAAGATCTGTCAAGAACAGTGAACATGGAGCTGGAGGCAAATTTACTATAGATGAACTAGTGATTAAAGCCCATTCTAAACATTTTTATCTTAGTGAATTGTTTTCTCTTTTAATTAGACTTAGAATAAAATATATTTGGAAATTGCTTGAATCACTAGTTCATCAACAGAGTGTATATATAATGTGTACATATACATGTATGTATTTATGCATTTTTATAATGTGTACATATATATGTATTTGTATGTTTTTATAATGTGTACATATATATGTATGTATTTGTGTGTTTTTATAATATGTACGTATATATATATATATATATATGCATTTGTATGTTTTTATAATGTGCACATGTACATGTATGTATTTGTGTGTTTTTATAAAGTGTACATATATATGTATGTAATTTTATGTTTTTTTAATGTGTACATGTATATTTATGTATTTGTGTGTTTTTATGAAGTGTATATATATATATATATATATATATATATATATATATATATATATATGTATGTATGTATGTATTTGTATGTTTTTATAACTTGTATATATATATGTATATATTTATGTGTTTTTATAAAGTGTACATATATATGTATGTAATTTTATGTTTTTTTAATGTGTACATATATATGTATGTATTTGTGTGTTTTTATGAAGTGTATATATATATATATATATATATATATATATATATATATATGCATATATGTATGTATGTATTTGTATGTTTTTATAACATGTA
Source organism: Acanthosepion esculentum (assembly GCA_964036315.1). NCBI lineage: Eukaryota > Metazoa > Mollusca > Cephalopoda > Sepiida > Sepiidae > Acanthosepion > Acanthosepion esculentum. Next base: position 17,905,275 of record OZ038504.1, read on the forward strand.
TATATATATGTATATATTTATGTTTTTATAATGTGTACATATATATGTATGTATTTGCATGTGTATATATAATATGTACATATGTGTATGTATTTGTGTGTATATATGTGTGCATATATGTGTATATGTAATGTGTATATATGTGTATGTATTTGTGTATGTATATATAATGTGTACTTATATGTGTATCTATTTGTGTGTGCATATATAATGTTTGCATATATGTGCATCTGTGTGTGCTTATATAATGTGTACACATATGTGTATGCATTGTGTGCACATATATAATGTGTACATATATGCATATGTATTTGTTTGTGCATATATAATGTGTACACATATGTGTATGTATTTGTGTGTGCATGTATAAATTGTACACATGTGCATGTCTTTATGTGTGCATATATAATGTGTACATATATGTGTATTTGTGCCTGTGCATGTATATAATGTGTGCACGTATATTTTTGTGTGTGCATATATAATGTGTACACATATGTGTATTTGTGTGTGCATATATCATGTCTACACATATGTGTATTTGTGTGTGTGAGTATATCATATGTACACACGTGTAATTGTGTGGGTGCGTATATTTTGTGTACACACATCTATGGACGTTTGTGTATATCATGTGTACACGCACATATATATATGTGTGTGTATATATCATGCTTACACATACATATATATGGATGTGTGTGTATATAATGTGTATACGCCCATATATATGCATGCGTGTGTGTATATGATGTGTACATGGACATGTATATGTATGTTTGTGTGTATATCATGTGTACATGCATATATATATATATATGGATTTGTATGTATTTGTATGTATTTGTGTGTGTGTATATATATCATGTGTACACACACATATATATGGATGTTTATATGTGTATTATTACGTACATATACGTGTTTGTACCCTTATATATTTCTTATTGTCTTCTCTTTCTTTTTAACACTGGATGTGTCATGAAATATTTAAACATACATACATACATACATATGTACATATATATATGTGTGTGTGTGTGTGTGTGTGTTTTATATACATATCTATATACTTATATGCAAATTGATATAAAGAGATTGACATGAACATGTTTATAGATAGGTAGATATGAACAGATTGTAATAGATAGATATGAGCAGATCAAGACAGTGAGAAATGAACTTATTATGATAGATAGATATTTATTATTGAAATAAGTAATTTTCCCATGAATTCAAATTCTGTGCAGGTGCTTGCTTTCTCACTATGGTCAGCTGTTCGCTTCTACATTGCAAAAAAAAAAAAAAATACCTGCTTGTGCCATAATAAACATGTTTACTTCATTGTATATGAATCGATAATATCCCTCTCTTTCTCGTTCTCTGAATGAGATACAGTCCACCATTTACCATTCGCCTATCTTCTGTTTGAGCTCTTAAAAGCAAACTATTGTTCTGTCTCCATTCCAGCCCAACCCAGGGCAAGAACTGTAGCTCATCCAGTAAAGATATTTGGTCTGTTATTTTCTCATTGTAATCTACTGGAGATTGTCCCCTTTGTTATAAACAAATGAATTCCTTTTTGTTGTTAATAGTTGGCTGAGACTTTCCTCACTCGATCTTTATTGTTCACGGTTCTATTTTTTATTTCTAAGCTCTGGTATCCCCAATGAATATTTTATGCTATGTTCATAGACTCACTTGCATGATGATATCTGAAGTAGTTTTCACAAGAAGGCTTTTAACCACTGACAACCAAAGGTGAACTATACTTTAGCAGAGCCAATGATATTATTGCTAACACATACTTTCTTAATAGACCACCAAGCTTTATAAAAAAAAATATCTAGTTGCAAAATGGGGCTCCTAAATCCAAAATGAAGCAGATTATTCCCAAACTTGAATTTTTTCAGCTTTTAATATATTTTGTGTTTTTCATCTAAAAAAAACCCAAATCAGCTTATAATTTACTGTGGTATGGATACAGATTTATTAAAGAGTATTTGAATTCCTCAGATGAAATATTAACAATTGTTATTGGATTTTGATTTTGTATTCCTATTGCTTTGCATTACAGAATATGCTCTTATTTTATATAATTAAAATTATTAGAAAATCATTTCATTTGCATTTCTGATAGTATTAGATATATTTTGTAGTTATTTGATATAATAGTACTTGATATATTTTGTAGTTATTTGGTATAATAGTATTTGATATATTTCATAGTTATTAGATATAACTGTATTTGAATTTCTCAGGTGAAGTATTGTCAATTTTTACCAACTATTTTACTAGTATTTTCTTCATTCTATTTCTGTTACTTTTATTACACTTATAGTATTAGATATTATTTGATATAATTAGTAGTATTAAATATTATAATATTTAAATTTCTGAAATTAAATATTGTCAGCTATTACTAATATTTACTAGTATTTCTGTTGCTTCTTATTACCCAAATAGCTTTAGATATAAAAAAGTACTTGATATAATTAGTAATATTAGATATCATAGTATTCAAATTACTAAGATATAATTATTATTAATTTTTTACTAGTACCCTTGGGTCCAGAACAGACAGGACTGATAAGCTATTTGAATTTTGATTCTTTTTAATCTATTGGCTTATGGCCATATTATGTTCTCATCCAATTACTGAAGTTAACCATGTCAAGCCCGGTTAGTACCTAGACAGGTGCCTGCTTGGAAATACCAAGTGTTATACACTTGGATGTGCTGCTGATGTAATTGAAAATAGCTCACCATTCTGAGTATGATGATAAACGACATCAATGAGCTGGGTAAGACGATAAACTATTCCTAACAGTAAGGCCTCGGATCAGCAGGTTTTCAGGAACGTGGAACCACCTCTTAATTGCTGGTGTTCTCAGGTCCACCCTAACCCGGGGTGGTAGCACCTGTTCAGTTCCCAGCTATGGGTAAATAGTTAAACTCCAAACTGGGTTCAAAACACTATGAAAGTGTAAAAATGGGTTTTAATCCCAGAAATACTTTGTAAAACTATTATTACCAGCAATAAGTTTTTGAAGAAAATTATTATTTTTGAAAAAATTATTATTTTTGAAAAAATTATTATTTTTGAAAAAATTATTATTTTTGAAAAAATTATTATTTTTGAAAAAATTATTATTTTTGAAAAAATTATTATTTTTGAAAAAATATCTTGAGTACAATTCAAATTTGGCTTGCCAATTTCACATTCTGAGCCACTAGCTATTACACTCCCTGCACATCTAATCTGCCATTCACTTACCCATTATTATCATTCTGAGATATATAGATTTGTAATGGTCAAGGTTGCTGCTGGGCACCAGTTTGTAGCACAAATTAACATTTGTTATGGCTGAGGTGGAAAATTTTCAAAGTAAATGGATTCAACATGTAAATTTTTTCAAAAGAACTAAAATCAACATTTTCAAATGAATGAATATCATATATAATGTAATAATTTCATGTGATAATATTTAAATTTCTTGAATGAAGCATTTTCAATCATTATTATTTTGTTATGGAAAAGTATAGTAAAAAATATTTTGAATATTTTATCATAAACATTATTGCCACTTATTATCTTTTACGTTCTATTTGTTGAAGATAAAGTAAAAAATATATAATATTGTTGTGGTAGGATCCACCTAATTTGCATAGCAGAGTAATCTCATCCTCGTCGCCATTGTTGAAACTTGACTAATGCATGGAATAATAATGCAAACACAAAATGTAGTTAGAATAAAATGTATTGAAACAAGAAAGTGTACACAATATTTACATATAGTCTTTTGTATATTCCTGGGAAGACCGTTCCTGGAGAATGTGTTGACTAAGTCGCAGTCGGGCAGAGTCTCTAGTTGGATCTCTTGATTTGCCTCCCTGTCTTCCGGTACCAACCATATTTATATCGTCGGTACTCCGCTGTGCAAATTAGGTGGATCCTACCACAACAAATATTTTTCTATTAGAATTCAAGATTTTGTTGACATAGTAATTATGTATTCAATACCTAGGCCAGGCAGTGTGCACTTGGACACAGTGGAAACAGGGCAAGCAATAACTGAGCAGTACTAAATATAAGAATTAGACAATATCTTTAGACATAAGCAGTGGAATGAGAATAATCTACCCTTGTAGATTAAATAAAGGGTTCAGTTTGGAATTCTCTGTAGATTACCTGGATTGATATTCATCTGATGAAGGCCAGATAGTTCGACAGCCAAAACATTGTGATAGCAATGACAAAGATGAAGATAATAGTCTGAATGTAAATAGTGTCAATAAAGAATTTCATCTAAACCTTATCTTATAAACAAAGAACGTTACCAAATAACAGAAACCACATCACTTGAAGACTTTCAATAGCAGTAACAACTAAAATGGATATCACATGTAACTTGTGGGAAGATTAAATAAAATTAATAAATAAAATAATAATAAAGAATAATAAAAAAAGAAGTATATGTTCCCATGATGCTAGTAATAGAGGAACTGGAAATTTTATTACCCCACTTAGCTTTATGAAGCACCATTTTAGGTAGTGCTGTTTAAGTCTATAAAAAGGCAAACATTTCCTCTCTCTCTTCTCTTGCTTCCACATGTAGTCTCATGTAAGTAAATAACATTGCCGCTGGGACATGTTCAGTTACCCAGTCCACTGACAACTAAACTCTATTCCTACCTTCCAATACATAGCATTTGAATGTCCTTCCATTTATGAAGTAAATCAAACTTTTCTGTGGTTGTTCCAACTCAACACAAGGCTGACTTGAGCTCAAGCATTACAACAATGTTTATCTTTACTTACCCTAACTTCTGGATCAAGAAAAAGAAAAGAAACATACCATGACCATGCTTAAATCTCTAATGATAAAGTAAGTATAAACTTTTCTTTGGCCATTTCAACTCTGTGCAAGTCTGAGTTGATCACAACCATTATAATGATGCTTATATTTACTTACCCTCACTCCTAGACCAGAAAGAAAATGGACATACCCAAGAGACATTGAGAACTTTGTTTCATTGAAGGTTATATATAAAAAAAAGGAGAATAAATGGTCCCAAGTTTTTGTATGCTTCTTCTTTAATTATTTACTACATGTGAACATGCACACAGCTACAAATACACACCAACACATGCAATTTTTAAATTCTATAAACTCTAGGAGAAAATAATGAAATAATCAAGATGTTAATATTCCACATGACTTTAAACAAAAAGTAAGAAGGAAACCCCTAATCAATACAATAAAGGGTGATAACTTTTAGTAGACTTGATGAACTTATTTTCCTGAAAAATTGTTTTATGAGCAATATTTTATAAATTTCAATCAGCAGTAATGATGTTTCCTTATAAGGAAATCACTAATCTTATCATTACCATTTTACAATAAATGGTAATGATAACTGCAGCAAAAATGATTCAGCATTTTCTTTCCCAGTTGTAAATAAGATCAAAAGTTAAATAACTGAAGACATTTCTCTTATCCATGCCCCATAAAAAGCAAGTTAAAAATAAAAGGCAAGTATTTGACACAAACGACAAATTAGCACCTCAAGATTAATTTCACACATACATCAAAAGAGTTCAAATAAGCTTTGAAGCATTAATTCAATTGTTGAAAGTTAATCAACTGGCACAGGCAGCTGTAATTATTTCATTAAGGCATTAGGGGGTTACAGTATGCAAGCTGAAAATTAAGGAGTAATAGTAGGCAAGTTGAAAATTTCAAATGGTGAAATTTTTCTTTTTTTTCATAATGGTAACAATTTTTTAAACAAAAAGTCAGGCAATAATTCATGAAAGAGCAATTTTGTTTTTGAATGAAATGTCCCTTTGTGAGTTACACCCAGACACCATTAGGTGATGCTCTTAAACAGCTATAAAAATGGGACACTTCCTGTTTTCTTTCTCTTTTCCCTTCTAACGTGCTGTAGAAGTAGCACTAGCACTCGATGTTGTTCCAGGCATGTGGATATCTTTCCCTTGAGTGATTGAATTTTTTCACACACACACACACACACACACACACACACACACACGTTTATCACCCACACAATCCTAAATTTTAATATCTTCTTTCTTTTCAGCTATATTTAAAATTTAAATGCATACTAGTGTATTTTCTCTTCACTAATCAGTCGATTGTTATATAAAAACACATGAAAATATTGCCTCATTGAAATTTCCTTTCACATCTACTAACAATGGCAACCTGTCATTTACATGTGTAAATTTTGTTTGCTATTGCTTTTAGTTCAACTCAGAGCATTAATGCAACACCTTCATGATGTAGGTGATCATGGCTCTCCACAGTTTTCTCTATATCATCTCCAGTTGACGGTCATTGTTTGTGATCATTTCATCCCAAACATGGCAATAAAGCCACTAAGACAGAAGAGGTTACTGAGTGTGAGAGAATGCAAAAAGAACACATTATTAAAGAGAGTGAACAATGAAAGAATACAAATGAAGAAGAAAGAAAGTAATGATTGACATTGTGTTTAAATTTTTGAAGATCAATATTGATTGAAAAGCAAGAAGCTAAAAGAATGTTTTATAAGCAAGAAGTGTGAGGGAAGAAACTGTTAGCACAGAACTTATGGTTACATGTAACCATTTCAACTGTAAGATGAGGCTTTGCTACTAATCTAGTACTCTGTTTAAATTCATAGTCTTACCAGAGAGGAAAGTTCATGAAAACAATTATCATGAAAGTATTTATAAAAAACGTCACATGAAAGCTATGTTACAGCAGTGGGAAAGTGACTGAAGCTGAGATGCCAGGTCAGGACCAATAATATTGCAGATTCTTCTTTGGATTTTATCAAGAATCTCTAAATATGTAGCAGAAGCACCAAACCAGATGTGGCAGCAATATTCAATGTATGGATGAATGCCTTCTCCATGTTTTGAAATGTAGTGTTTTCCTTACCATTTCTCATATACACAAGTTAACAGATAGAATAAAATAAAAGAAATAAATTAAAATAAACAACATATGGCTGTGGATGCCTTATTGAATGCCAAACTGAAGTCATGGGCAAACACAAAAGAACTACTAGGGCAACTATAACAGGACCTATATGTCAATTTGAGGCATCTGGTAGAGGGACCCAAATACTATAGCCTAACACCAGAATTATCCCTTTTTTAAATGCCATCTCCCATAAACGATCATGGCGCTCCACAAATTTCTTTCCTTTATTATCTATGATTTACCACTCCATGGCAATTCATAAATGACAAACAAAATAGTGGAGTGGTTTCCCATTACCTCCTCCACAGTTTAGAATTCAGTGTTTTATTTCTCTTAAGCTGTTTCCCATACAAAGGCTAGAATTTGCCCTACTATTTAACAGATTCATATCTTTCTTAAGGACATATGTGCAAAAGTAAATGAACACTACCTGCATATGAAAGAGTAAATAACTGAAAACATGTGCAGTGTTCCTTCATGATGTAGGCGATCATGGTTCTCCACAATTTCCTGTTCCTTGTAACTTTAAGTAAGTTTTGTCTTTTTGCTATCTTTCTTAATCCCTGTTCTACCAACCATTTACACACACTCATTTGATATGTTATTTGCTGCTTTCCTCTGTCCCTCTTGCTTTTACTACGTCCTGTGCATGTTAAATTCTCCCAGCCTTCTTTTCTCATTATGTGCCTAGGAAGTTCAGATGTTCATTTCTGATTCTAATTATAAGTGTACTTTGTGTTTCCAATTTCCATAGAACTTCATTACTGCTCATATGTTCAGTCAATGTTATTCTCAGTATCCTTCTGTAGGACCACATAGAAAGTAAATAGGATCAATGGAATCAAAGTTCAACTTTTCCCTTTTCCCAATCTACATTTAATATTACAGTATTATGGTGTTTTTTCTTAATGCCAATCCTTCGTAGGACATAAGTGATCATTACTCTCCACAGATTCTTTTTCTTTATTATCTATAAATAGCATGACCTCTTGGGAAAAATAGTGGAGTAGATTCCCATTGCCTTCTCCACTGTTTTGGAATTGAGTTTTCCTTCTCTTAAGCTGGTTACCAACCAAGGCTAGGGAGTAGAGTCTACTCTGCTATTCATGCTATAACTTGGAGAAAAGAGATGGATTCATGCTTTTTCTGACAATATTATTGTGAAAGTGAATACCACAGATTTAAAAAGATTTTGAACTATGCTTGCAAATTCCAGTTCCTGGATTGATAACCATTAAGCCACCCATACATCCAAAGTTAGGTTCAGTTCAAGTACTGACAGTTTACATTATTTGGATCGTATACTAGATAATTCAAATTTACATATAAGATTCAGTGGAAAATATCTTAACCACTCAAGCATTTTTGCGATTTAGAAATTTTGGCCAAAAAGGAGACAGGAGAATTATTGTATTGGCTTCCATGTTTTTGGTGGGAATGGCAATTTGAAATGATGGCTGATAGAAAATGTTAGCATGTCTACACCCATGAAACAAGATAACCAAGGAATTAAGTAAATATCTAATCTAATCTAATATATATATATATATATATATATATATATAAAGACAAAAGAAAAAAATCTTTTCTTTACCAATGTGTTTCATTCCCTAAGGGACTTTATCAACGTAAAGTCCCTCAGGGGCCAAAACACATTGGGAAAGAAAAGTTTTCCTTTTGTCTTTATTCATACTGTCTTTTGACAGATATATTTTATTTAGATCTGAGTTTGCTTGAAATATAAGACAAAAGAAAAATTAAAGGAAATTTACAATATTTTATTACAGACCGAAATAAAAGACTCGGCATAATCTCCTCTCTGTTGAGAACTTGTGAATTTTCTGTATTTGCATTCATTTCTTGTATAACGGCAAAACTATACCTCCAATAGGAATTATATGTTGAGTATCAACACATTTCATCTCAAAAGGGAGTCAGAAGAATTTGTAATTGTCTGATTTATTGTCTTGGCTTCCATGTTTTTGGTGGGAATAGCAAAGTTTGAAATGATGGCAGATGGAATACATTTAGCATATCTAAATGCCCATGAAACAATGCAACAAAAGAATTAATCTAATATATATATATATATATATATATATATAGATAGATAGATAGATAGATAGATATTGGTACGATCAAAAATTATATGTATATACACATATACTTGTACGAACATATATATTTTTTCTCAGGAGTTATAAAAACAATGCTCAACACAATATAGCAGAGCTAGTAAGTATATATTAGTGAATATACTTAATATCCTATGTTGATAGCATGACTTGGAGTCATGCTATTGATGTAGGATATTATGTGTAATCACTATATATATATATAACCAAATACAGGATTGGTATAGATCGAATAAAATTCCTATCACCAAAACCACTATTTTTTAAAAAGTGCTCAATACAAAGTAGACCAAATAATATTTATTCAAAATTTATAACAATAGCATGTTATAGCATCACTACAAAAATAGCCATTTTGTTTCAACACTTCTGATGTTATAATTTTTGATTATATATATATATATATATATATATATATATATATAATTTGTTATATATATATATAATTTGATATATATATAATATTATTATATTATATATGATATTATATTCTTGCTCTGTCTTGTACACTAAGCTCTACTTGGATTTTATCCTCTTGGAAATATATATATACATTGACAACTAATATTATCAATTATCAATATATATATATATATATATATATATATATATATATATATATATATATATATATGATTAATGTACATTTAGGCAGCAGCGTTTTAAAACATCTTTCATTAAATATGATGGAAAAGGAAAATTTTATTAATTTTTCATTTAGTTTTTCCAGCGTTCTTACATTTCCCCATATCACCTATTGTCCTAAATCCTTTCAGTGACTTCTTTAGCCATTTTCAAGGGGGTTTTGTTTTGGCTTTTATAGTTTCTTTTCATGTTTTGATTGCGTGTGATGTATTATTTAATAATTCTAGTAGGAGTGTTCATTCTGAGCCGTCATGTGTTGGGCATGGCTGGAATTTGAGTGGACGACTTTCTATTTTTCAGCTGCCATTTCCATTGTTAAACATGGTGGGGTTGATGGTGGGGAGAGCTGTTTGATGTGCAGGTTCTCTCTTATAACAAGCTGTTTTCAGAATTTTGATTTACATAGGACTCTAGTGTTTTCGACCAGTATATTATTGCAAACAAACAAGAGCCAAATTAATTAATAATACAATATGTACACAAGCCATGAGAGGCTTCCAGATTCTGTGAGCGTAAAAAACTTGGCACTGGAGAAATGACTATTGAAGATGAATTGGTACTGTTGAGATTAATTGAAGGTATGTGTGATGTTTCGTATAAACACAAAATTTTAGAACTGAAATGTCCTTGGATGCATCTGTAGAATTTCTGCAACAACTAGAGTTAATTGAGAAATACATCCAAGAGTAATTGCAAAGCATACAGCATATTGAATGACCTTGTGTGTGGCAAATACTGTGATAAAGAGCATAAATGGGACAAGAAAAAATGCCCAGCTTTAGGACAAGCATGCTAGAATTGTGAAAAGAAAAAACAGTTCCAGTTTGTATGCAAGTATAAAAGGAAAGTAGAATGAGTGAAAAATTTACCCCCCACCTCAGGTTGTGATGCAAAGACATAAAGAGAAAAGTGCAAGACAAAAAATTAAATTGATCGGTATAACCTTTCCTATGCAAGTAGATACTAATCCAAATAAATTTCTTGGAATAAATGGGCAAACCCAAATTAATGAAAAGTTGCCTTGAACTAAGACAGTTTGATGGCTCTTTCACATCAAAATATTAAGTTATTTTAAAGAACTTTTGATATCGACACATGCTTCTAAATTATTTCCATCATGGTAGTGAAATGTGAAAAAAGTCATGGTCTAGTGGAATATATATCTTGAAAGTTGATACAAGCAAATTAATTAACAGTATGAAGTTGGAAAGTAATGACATGGGAGATTTTAAAAGGATACAAAGTGAACATTCAATTAATAGAAAATACTCACCCCTAGTAGTTGCTAAACTGAAAACAGTAGTCGAGCAAGGAGTTTTAGAATGTTTTCCCTCTGATGGTAGTAATTGGGCCTCACCTATTGTTGTTACGAAAACTGGATGGAGATTTAAGAATATGTGTTGATTAAAAGGCTAGCTATTCAAACATTGAAAAGAAGCATTAGCTATTACATAGATAAGCTTGCCAATCTGACCATAAACTTTTAGGGTTTATTTCTAACCCCAGGAAGGAGCCACAAAATATACCCCAATTCATTCCTAACATTGAAACTACTATTCACAAGTTGTCAGGAATTAAATACTTTGCTAAAAGTGACCTTAATTCTGCCTATAACAAATTGATGAAAAATTTAAAGAGATCACTCTCCAATAGGCTTACTCAGATGGAAGTGTATGCCTTATGGTGCAAAAACAGCAAGTACTATTTTTCAAAGAGCCATTGTAGATGTACTAAGTGATGACATTAAGAATATTATCATCTATCAAGATGACATATACATTGGTGCTGCCAGAAGAGAAGAGCTAAAACAAAAAACAGATTATGTTTTAAAAAATAAAACAATGTTGGCATGACCATAAACATGGATAAATGTGCATTAAGTTGTGACACAATCACATATCTGGAATATCAGGTTTTCCAAAGACAGAATTTCATCAGACACAAATTTGATAAAGAAAAATCTATACCTACAAATAAAAAAAGATTGGAATTTTTTAGGGCTAGCCAATTTTTACAGTAGATATTTGCCGAAGTATAATTAATTTGCAGTTATGAAAAAAGAACAGTGAATTTAAATGGACTAGATGACAATTTAAAGAAAAAACTTATAAAAAAACTTATTGTAAAAATATTTGATCCTTTAAATGAAGTGACTTTAACTATGGATGCAAGTGAGCATGCTATATCTGTGAGTTTTGTCTCAGAAAGGTCATCCTATAATGTACCTTTCTAGAAGGTTAATATCAGCTGAGTCTAGCTATACAAACATTGAAAAAGAAGTGTTAGCTATTACACAGATAGAGCTGGCCAATTTTTATTAAGCAGGAAGTTTCTGCTTAAAATCTGATCATAAACTTTTAGGGTTTATTTTTAAACCCAGGAAGGAATTACCTAAAGTCACATCTAGAATTTTAAGATGGGCCATAACGCTCATGGCCTTTGACTTTGACATCAAATATATGAATGGAATTACTATTCCACATGTACGGGGTATGATGGGTAAATTATCGCAATTTTATATTTTTAATTTTGCGCATATGCGTTGTTTGTTTTTGATTTTGTTAACTGCACAGTTGAGCATCGTCTGTGAGAAAAAGAGCACCATGATGCACTTCACTCTGCCAGAAATTTGGAAACTGCATGTTATACTGCTTGGCATTAGCACCGGAAGCTCCAATACGAACATTTCAGAGTGTTTGGGTGTCAATCTGAGGACAGTGCAGAGGATTCAGAAAGAGTTGGATGATATATCCCGTCTCCATCATGGTGTTTGGAGTGATCACTAGTTATATAAAGGTATAGTACTATTTTAAATTTTTGTCGACTCAATCTCTGGATCACCTGAAGTGGTTAGAGTTAATGATAGAGAGGCAGCTATAGTAAGGCTAATATAATGTGTAATATTTTCCAGAAATGGGGTGCCAAAAACTTTAGTCTCTGACAATGCACCTAAATTTTTGTGATGAAACTTTGTGTTTATGGTTAAAACAAAATGGATGACTCCCTTATACAACACCACCATACCATCTGTAATCCAATGGAATTGCAGAAAGAATGGTGCAGATGATGAAAATGATATTGAAGGCATTTCCCCATCCAGGAACACCATATATAGTTACCTATTGAGACTATTACTGAGTTATAGAACTATTCCACATGCCAGTAGAAGGCAAAGTCCCTCTGCATTAATGGGAAAACAAATTAGATCACCTATAACAATGTCCTATTCAACAAATTAAAAAAGTGTGGTACAAAAAAGACAGAACCAAGTCCTGAAAAAGGGACATAATATGGCTATATCAGCAACAAATTTGTTGGCTCATTCTGATCAAATAGGACCAAGAATTGACAATGAAGAAGTCAAGATGGAAGAGGAGGAAGAACCTGAAAGGGAAAAAAGCATAAGTGATTCTGATGGAGAAAGTGAACATTGTTGTAAAGAAACTACGGAGGATAGTTTGCATGAATCTGACATGGAGTTGGAAGATCAGAATGAAGAAGAATCCAGACCTAGATCCACAATAAAAAAAAAAAACAGGTACACACCTCAAGATAGAGAGAGAGAAGATCTCATACAATAGTTTGTAGACGTCACAAATCAATGAAGGACATAAAACCTCTTTGTTTCCAGGAGATGTCAGTTGTCACTCAGCATAGAGGTAGAACTTTTACATCACAGACTAGAAGACAACACCACAATTATATTTCATATTTACATTATTCCTCGGTTACTGTTTCATGGGCATTTAGACATGTTAAATATTTTCCATCAAGTGGGTCAGCATGAAGTGTAAAAACTTCTTAGTAAAAAAACTTGGAAAAGTAGAAGTCCCCTCCAACTTATGTGTGTGTATATATGTATATATATATATATATATATATATATATATATATATATATATATATATATATATATACATAAATATATATATATTAAAAAAGATACATAATAGCCTATTTATATACAAACTCTTGCTCATACATTTATCTATATGTACCCATTTGATTTATATATATATATATATATATATATATATATATATATATATACAGATCAAGTAAAAACTTAACACATCATCAAAAACATGGTTATAAATTATAATTTATTTCAACGGGTAAGTTTTTAACACCTGTCTCATCAGACCGAAATTACAAATGGTTTAAATTGAAATTTATCCAGAATATTTTAAAAAGCAAGATAACATGAAGTCTAGAGGCTTGGCATAGAAAATCTATTTTCTGGGGATTTATAATATTGAAGACATGTGGGGAAGAAGTGGTTGTTAGCTTTCAGCCTGATATTCATTATTCATGTGGGGTGATTGGGAGGACATTAATCCAAAAAGAAAATTAAATTTTTCTTTTTCTTTTAATATTAAAACTTTTAATAATAAAAATTCTTTTAATATTAAAAACTCTTTTAAAATTAAAACTTTTTTCTTCTTCATTTTCCTTTCTTCTGGATAAATTGAGTCCATTTATTAAAAAAACTTTGGTCTGAAGAGATGATTATTTGTTTATTCAGGAAATAAATTATAACTGAATGGATTTTTAAGGATCGTCTGTACTTATTATATATATATATATATATATATATATATACATATATATACATATATATATATATATATATATATATATATATATATATATATATATATATATAATATAGAAAAAACCACTGAAAAGTTGCAAATTAAAAAAATTGAATGTTTTTTTTGTGAAAGTATTTATTTATATTTTTATATATATATATATATATTTTTGATATTTCAGATCGGCCCCGATCTTTCATCAGAAATGACTGTTTTCAGAAGTTTGTTTACATTAAGTAGCATCTGTCGCGGGACGCGGAAGTCACATGATATGGAATGCAACTGTGTTTGAATATTTCTAATGTAAATCTAACTGTAGTAATATTTTAGATGTTGTTTTAAAAAATTTTTTAACTATATCTAAAAAAATACATATATATATATATATATATGTATGTATATATATATATATATATATATATATATATATATATATATATATATATATATATATATATATATGTATGTATATATATATACATACATATATATATATATATGTATATATATGTATATATATATATGTATATATATATATACATACATATATATGTATGTATATATATATATATATATATATATATATATATATATATATATATGTATGTATATATATATACATACATATATATATATATATGTATATATATGTATATATATATATGTATATATATATATACATACATATATATATGTATGTATATATATACATACATATATATATATACATACATATATATATATATATATATATATATATATATATATATATATATATATATATATATATATATATATATGCGTATGTTTCATTAAAAACAACTGATAAAGAAGAATGCTTCAGCTTTTTGCTTAATTTTTCATGTGTTCTTATATTTTCTTCTTTTCTGGACATAAATTACGTAGAAATTGTCCGAATATTCTGTATGATTGACTGCTTTCAGCTGTACTTTTAGCCATTATCAATGATGAATTTTATTTTTACTTTTAACTGAATATATGCATTGTTTTATGTATGTATCTAGAGTTTACTGAAATGTTTTATTTTCCAAACATGCTCTGCACATTGTGGGGCATTCTAGTTATTGACCCCCAAAATGAAACTGCTCTCTATTGATCATCTGAGAGAACACAGAATCTTGACTCATTGTACCTTCTTGGAACATTTTCCACACATATGAAGTAGAAAGATTATATTGAATTAACTGCTAGGTCTGCTGCTAGGAAAGTAGGTTCCCTGTGTTGTGCTAGAGAATTTTCTTCATCCCCAAATCTGTCTTACATATTTCTAAGTCACCCATACATCCATGTTTTGAATATTGTTGCAACATATGCTCTAGTGGTCCTGCTATATATTTAGAGATCCTTGATAAAATCTGAAGAAGAATCTACAATATAATTTGTCCTGACCTGGCATGTTGGCTTCAGTCACTTTCCCACTGCAGTAATGTAGCATCCCTGTGCCTTCTGTATAGTAAATGCGAATGTCAGTGTGTCACTATATCACACTTTGTCAACTTTACTCCCAGTGGCAGTAGCCCAACATATCATACCATTCTGGAATCAGGCTGACTCTGTGAGCAAATCAAAAACATTCCAGGCTGGATCTGAACCTGGAATCCAGAAATTTTGGATTCCCAAGTTTTCATTACTGTTTTCAGCAATTTTTTTACATGATTTTTTTGTGACAAATATTTTTGTATGATAACAAATTTTATTAACTGGAAATAAATTTGGGAATAATCAAAATTAATTGCAAAATCCATCAAAAGTCACCCATGAAATAGAAATAATTGTTTGTACGGAAAGTAAGGACCTGTGTACATCAAATTGTCTTTAAATTAAGTGGCAGCAGAAGAATTATCATTGAATTTTTAAAAGGTAAGTTTAAATATTAATGCAGTACTTAAATGAATCAATCAATTTTGAGTTCTTCTGTAGTTTATTGTTGCCTATTGCATCTACTCCCAACCTATTCTGATGAAGACACAATCAAGAGCCCTCCACAGAAGCTAGCTTAAATACCGTCCAAAAGGCTAGGTTGTATAAATATAGTTTCTATAAATACTTTCATGGTAATTGTTCTGATGGTCTTTCTTCTATGGTGCCCATACTCTATGAATTTAAGTGCAGTACTAGATTGGTGGCAGGATCTCATCATTTTATAGTTGAAATGGCTAGATGTAACTATAAGTTCTATGCTAACAATTTCTTCTGTTGAACTTCTTACTTTTGGAATTCTCTTCCAGCTTCCTGTTTTCCAGTCAAATTTGATATACAAAAATTTAAATGTGATGTCAGTTGTTACCTTCTGTCTTCTTAATTCTTGCTCTTTTAATGTTTTCTCTCCTTAATAATGTTTTTCTTTTTCTTATACTCTTTCACACCCAATGCATCTTGGTGGCTTTATTGCTTTGCTTGGAGTGAAATGATTATATATATATATATATATATATATATATATATATATATATATATATATATATATAGAACAAAATGTCCATGGCCTCAGTGTTCATTTTATATTTATGTATGTTCTATCGCTGATATTGAGCACTTTTACTCAAAAATATAGCATACCACAAAACTATATTTTTATCATATATAGGCATCTGTGTTTAAAATTCAGATCTAAATAAAATATATCTGTACGAAAGCAGTATGAATAAAAACAAAAGGAAAATTTTCCATCTGCCATCATTTCAAACTTTGCCATTCCTACCAAAAACATGGAAGCCAAGACAATAAACCAGACAATTACAAATTCTCCTGACTCCCTTTTGAGATGAAATGTGTTGATACTCAACACATAATTCCTATTGGAGGTATAGTTTTGCCGTTATACAAGAAATGAATGCAAATACAGAAAATTTGCAAGTTCTCAACAGGGATAAGATTATGCAGTCTGTTATTTCAGTCTGTAATAAAATATTGTAAATTTCCTTTCATTTTTCTTTTGTCTTGTATTTCAAGCAAACTCTAACATTATTAACTAGTTTTGTCTGTTCTTCCCTGTCCCCCATCATCTTCATTAGTTCTTCACCCCTCAAACCAGTATCGTTTCTTAGCTGATCTAAATATGTTTTGGTTGTTCTCCCTCACTTCCATTTTCTCTGTTTAGGTTCACAGAAAATACTTTACTTAACAGACTTTCTTTTCTCCTCCTCCAAATGTGCCCAGTGAATTCCAGTCTTCTAACCCACAGTGATTATGTTGCACTTTGCAGTTTTCCATAAATCTCCTTGTTTGTCTTGCGTTCTTTCCGTGATACACTAAGTATAGCCCTAAGCATCCTCGTATATGTTCCATCAAGTCTATCACGCACCTTTTTTTTATAAAGTCCAGCTTTTAACACCATAGAGCAGCATGGTTTCCAATGTGGCTTTAAAATACTTATCTTCAGCTGGTTTAAGAGATTCAACTTTTGTTCTGTTTTGTTTAGTGTACCTCAAGTATTTTTTATAATAAGCAATATATTTTTAAATGATTCCTAAAATAAATCTCTATCAAAGATTTTAAGCAAGATTTTTGGTCACTGCCAATAAATAGTTTCTTGATTGACTTCATTGTTATATTACATAGGCGTTATTATAATTTAATAATTTTATATTTATAGTACTGTATATAGGATATAAGCTTATTTTTACATGAAAAATAATTTATTTTAGTAGTAATTTTTTAAAATTGGTAAAAATAACCATAACTCAGATTTAACAGAATCAGTATTGAAGCTCAACCATTAGTTCTAAAATAATAGTGTTATTATTTGCTAAAGTATTCCAGTGAAACTCTTCACCTTTGTTATTTTGATTGTTACATTGTAACTGGTGGGTTCTTCAACCTTCCTCATGTGTATTTTCATTTGTATTTGCCCTTTCATATCTATTTTCCCATTTTTTTTATTCAAGGAAATGTTTTAAAGCTTACCAAATACAACATAAACCAGACTAAAATATATTGTTTGAAACAACAAAGATAAGAATTCTAATATATTTCAGCTGTTAATTTTTTACTTATTAAATGAATGTGATTTTGCTTTTATAAAATGTTTGAATTAGCTGTTTTTCTCTGCCGAATAACTCAGTGGTAGAAACTCTGACTGACACTAAATCAGTCGGGTTTCAGTCCTGGCTTGAGACATTCAGATGTCTAGTCATATGGAGGAGCTGTGATACAGCAAAACAGTACTGTCTGCGAATGACATAAATACATATACATATAAACTAGCGATGACCAATATAGTGTCTCAGTTTCGCTGCCCAGTACAACACTGCATTTCTTGTTAAAAATCAATTACCTATATCAGATATACTACCACATTCTTGAATAGATGCCTCACATGTCACTTATCAGATCAAAATGCTATAAAAAACATCTATCTACCCACAATTTACAAGAAACCTTAAGAAAAATTCTGGTCAAAAACACTAAATTTTTATATAAATCACATTACTGGAAACCTAAGAAAGGCCCTGTATATCCAACATCTTTCTCCCGCTATCAACCTCACCTTATTTAACAGTGGGAATGGAGTGGTGAAAGATTTTTTAAAAATAGAAAGATGGTCACTCAAATTCCAGCCACAGTCAACACACAAAGTTTTGGAATAAATGCTCCTATTAGTATTCAAAATAACACAAAAATAAAATACATCTGTGGTAACCACCACCACCATCATTCATAAAAAATATACAACAAGCATTCACCTTCAATCTAGCTCGCTGATTGGTCAGTTTCGACCAATCAAATCACCCCCACACGACAGATCTGTTTTCGCACCAACTAAGTCTGAGCCTGTCACATGGTACAACATACTATAAAAACCAAACACGAATGATTCTCGCTCTCTCTTTTTGCTCACTCTCTTGGTTCACTCTCGCATCTCAACTCCACTGCCAAAATGTGACCCTTAAAGAACTCCCGTCTTGACTAATCCAGTCAGACGTAAAAGAACTTTACAACTAATCCCGCAAGTACATTCTGAACTATTACCAAGTTGTACAATATACAATTCCAAACACTCAACATATACTCATTCTTCTAAACTACAATTTAATAATTAATTTTATTCTTATGAGCTCAGGTATAAATATTTCCTAGTCAAAGAGACACAACTCTGTCTAACCTTTCAGTTTACATGCATGTACATCAAATACTTAATAAATTCAATTGTTATGTTTTCAACCCTACGTTCTGTTTTGTATTTTATACCATGCGCTATTTTACGTCAAATATAAATTGCATTGTGACCACCACATTGGATAGCGACCTCCAGCATAATGGCATGATCTTTTCCACACCTTTCCTAGACAAAATAAAATAATTGTGGTGGGACCCGTGGCATGCACGTTCACAACATATTTGGAAACCTCACCATTAAGGGGCCCGCTACACATCTAAAACAGTGAAAACAAACCCCCTTGAAAATGGCTAAAAGTAGCTGAAGCACTTGGAACAATGAATAATATGGACAATTCTGGCACTCCATCAATTAAATGTTAATTTTAGTGGATACTCATATTTGAATAGATACCTCATTATTTAATTAAACAATATATTTATTCATTTTTGTCTACCAGTTTGAATGTTTGAGAAATTTTATTATAGAAAATTCTGTGCACTCCAGCAGGATTCGAACACAAATATGAGCATCCACTAAAAATAACGTTTAAAGACATAAAAATCTGTTCAATTAATAAAAACTTAATTCTAAAATATATTTATACATTTTGGTCTCTATCACCTGAGGACACAGAAAGGTTGAAACCAAGGTAGCATGATTGGCTGATCTCATAATTTTTTAAATATATATATATATATACATATACATATACATATATATATATATATATATATATGATGAAAATGTGGAAAAGACAAAGCAAAATCCGAATATATGAGTTTACTGTTTTTATTATGTTTTTGTTTTTGTTATTAACAAAAACAAAAACATAATAAAAACAGTAAACTCATATATTCGGATTTTGCTTTGTCTTTTCCACATTTTCATCATACCGTCGGATCTACATCCACACATTTGCTTACATATATATATATATATATATATATATATATATATATATATATAAATAAAAATATACATACATACATACATACATATATATATATATATATATATAAATAAATATATATATATATATATATATATATATATATATATATATATATATAAATAAAAATATATATATATATATATATATATATATATATATGAAGAAATATAGTCTTAAAGTGTGCCATATTTATGGGATAAAGTGCTCAATATCAGAGATAGAGTGTGTGTATATATATATATATATATATATATATATATATATATATATATTTGTTTTCTGGTGAATTAAATTGTACTTAAAGTTTGATTTATGAACAATTTCAATGCCAGTGTAGTTTTTCACCGACATGTGTAGGCAAAGAATAAAACAATGGGATTCCCAAGAGACTAAATAGCATTAGTGGAAAATAGGAGGATAAAATGAAGACAAATTGTGAATTTCAAAAAGGGGGACATTAATTAATTAATATTGTTTGATTCTTAATAGGCAAAGTAGTGAAAGCAGTTAGTAATGTCATTTTGTATTGAATTTACTAACAACCCACGGTTATTTTTGTTTATTGTTTTTTTCCTTTCCTTTGTCGAGTTATTTTGTCTTTTCAAAATGAAATTATTATTTATTTTGTTTTGATTAATCCATTGTATCCATTAAGACAAAAACAAATCGTCCCCTCGTTTGTCCATGACCCAGTCATTTCATGTCTACTCTTACTTTTAATTATTTTCTCAATCTAAACAGCAAGAACAACATTCAGTATATGATTACATATTTATAATGGACCTCATAAAGCATCAAAACAAAAGCCACTATTTTTTATTATGTTCTGTGCTTTCTTGTCTATGCCTGACATCTATATAAGACTCTACCCTTGTTCTCTCCACCCTCCCTACATGCAATACTTTCTCACTACACTCACACTATTTCTTTCTTTGTGTGTGTATGTATGTATGTTGCTAGAATTAGATGTCAAACTTTGTAGGTAAGTTTTAAATAACTATTCATTTTCAGCTTGGGGTCTGCTACTATTTAGTAGTGTTCAAGTTAAAAGAAAAAGAATTTCAAATGCTAAATGAAGAAAGATTTTGTAGGTTGATTTTCAAGGCAAACAGGCTGTGTATACTTGGAATATTGGCATAATACCATTTCTCTTTCACAGTTGTCTTCAATTTGGCTCTGTAGCAGGGATTATTAAACTGACTGACATTTAGTGTCTAAATTAAGAAACAAACAGTTTTTCTATTTATTTGAAAAGTCAGTGATAAAATCAGATGTCTGAATAGAAGATGATATTAAGCTATGTTGAATAAATATTTATAACATACAAGGTTGTTTTTATCACTCACACTCAGTAACCCTTTGCATCTTAATGGTTTTATTGCCTTATGTGAGGTGAAAAAAATAAATAAAATACTGACCTATCAAATACAATGTTCTGTTAAAGTATTTAGTGAGATCCTACCACACTAGTTATATGTATCATGTCACTTCAGGCGGTCATGGCTCTCCACGATTTTCCATACTTTATAGCTCTTAGCAATGTTTCTCTTTTTACTATCCATCCTATTCCCTGTTCTGCTATCAGAAGTTACTGCTTGTAAGTTACTCACTGTCCCTCTTTGCTTCAATGTCCTATGAGTATCAAATTCTCCAAGTCCCTTTTTCTCATCATGTGATCTAGAAATTTCTATTTTTGATTCTAAGCATGTGTCCTTTTTGTTTCCATTTTCTTTAAGACTTCCATCCTCCACACATGGTATTCTCAGCATCCTTCTGTAGAACCACATCACTTTTGACTCAAGTCTTCTTTTCATCTATGAAGAAATTGTTTAGCATTCATTACTCTATAGGAGAATTGTTATTACATAGCAGTCCAGCACTTAATATTTTGTTTTGGTTTTAGAAGCCATCCTTCACTATTCCAATACTTCTTTGGATTTCTGTGTCACATTTTCCATTGTCTGTTAAAACACATCCCAGATATTTAAATTCATGTACTTGCTTGATTTTGACCTTTCCAATTCATAGATCGTATCTTGGACAGTTTCTTTTGCCAACAACCACATATTTTCACTTCTTACAATTGATGATTACACATTTCTTTCCACTTTCTTTTATTACATTGTTTAAGAATTCTTGCAGTTTTCTTTCTATATCTGCCATCAACACAGTTTTATCTGCACATCTTATGTTGTTAAGATTGTGCTCACTAGTAATAAATCCTGGTGGGACTTCTAGATTTCTTCGGATTGCATTACTGTAAAGTTAAATAAATCTGGTGAGAAGATACTTCCTTTGTTTTTTACCCCTTTCTATTTTTCATTAATTTTCTATCTATTGATATGCACACACACACACACACACACACACACACACACACGCACACACACACACATACACACACACACACACACACACGCATGCACGCGCACAAATGTGATAATGGTCACACCTCTTCAAGCAGTCACTGTTAGAATATAAAACCACAAGGAGGTGCTGAAAAATTCTCAATATAACTAACAAAAGATTTGATTAAAAATTTCTGATATTTATCATTTGTTCAAATTTTTTGAACCAGATCAATCCTTATTGTTCCCTCTTGGTAAAGCTATACATATATTTCGTACTCTTGCATATGTAAATTAACTACTAAATTCTGCACAGAAGTGAGATGTCTTTTTTAATGTAAAAAGAACAAAGCCACACATGATTTTCTTACTGTGTTACTCCAAATATGAATACTACTGCTGCTGCTGATAATATTATGAGTACTATTGCCACTAAGATTGTGGATATTACAAATGTTTTATTTATTTTACCTGTAAAGTGAATGGCCATGGTTAAATGTAAATAAACGGCAGAACTGCCTAACAAACAGAATTATAGATTAGTCATTAGTATTGTTTGATTCTTACTGGATACTCTATTATTGTAGCCCTGTATCAGACAAGTGAATGAATGTCTATTAGGTTGAGTCAAAAATAGTTTGTTTTCATTTACCAAATTTATTTTTCAAAAAATAAAGTACAATTATATTTTATTCAATTATATATTCACCATTATTTGCAATGACTTGTTGCCACTTATCAAACAACTGTTTGATACCTTTGAGGAAAATTTTGCAGTTTTGATTGAAAAAGTTTTCGGCAAATTATTTTACAGTGATTGAAAAAGATAATCAGCTGGTGCAAGGTTGGATGAATATAGTGAGTTGGAGTAGAACAGACCAATCGAGTTCTAATTTCCTGTGTGGTTGTAGAGGGAGTGGCCATTGTTTAATGTAAATAAATGTCAGAACTGAACAAAAAACAGAATTGACAAAGTTCATAATAAGCAAGAAAAAGAAAAGAATGAGGCAAAAAAATAATATAAAGCAAGCAAACAATACATGCAATGCAAATTAACAGTAATAAGGCAAAGAAACAGTAATATAACAAAAAAGTTCACAAACTAAGAATTGGTGTTGATACACAAGAGCAAATTCAGATGAATGAATGCAGCATTTTAACTTCAAGGCAAGACAGACTGGGACTGATAAATATGAAACTGAGAACCGGCCTATTTTAGTGGCCAAGAAAAAATCCCAGCAAGCATTTATGTACTTCTGCCTATAAATTGGGGAGAGGGAAAGTATTTTGCATTCATTCCATACAGGATTAGAACCAGCGTTACCACCATTTTATGTTTAGAATCACCAATACCTTCTTCTCTCTTTCTCTTGATCTTTACTCTTTCCTAGTCAATTCCAGGAAATAGATTTTATAGCATGACACACACTCAAAAGTGAGCTAGTAAAGTAATTCACAGATCTTTAACCATATCACTTCAGTGGCCAATGCACCTTTCTGAAGCAATGTATATAATTTTTGCTATATTGCCTTGTGCAATCATTTATTACTTTGCCTTAAGTATGTATTCATAGCATTGCTTATTGTACACTTAAACAATTCAGTATACAGATCAGTTATAACAATTCCTCGCACAGCCTATTCTGTTTAGTTTTCCTTATCTCTTACAATAAATGTAAGAGATAAAGATACTGAACATAGAATAGGCTGTACTAGGGATAGTTCTGTCCAACACTGCAAATTTCATATGCATGTCATGCATTGCACCTAACTTATTCGGAAATATTTAAACTATTAGCATACAACCACCTTTTCAGCTTAATGGTTAAAAATGGCTATGAGTGAATGAATCATCTAGGTCTTAACGAGTACCATTCTTCTTTGACCCTTGTGAAGTAGCAGTACTAGATGAGAATTACAAAAAACTTATAGAAACTCGTTTGTTGACTATTGTGGCATTTGGGGGTTTTCTTACTTTGCTCAACTCAGCAGTAGCAGCAATGGGAGTAACCAGCAGGAAACAACCGGAAGTCCCAGAACCCATAAAAAGAGTGACTGAGCCCTATTTGCCTTCTTTTATCAGTCTTCCTTTTCAATAGCCTGCTACCTTTAAGGCCCAGCTTGAAGGCCTACTCACAACTCTTGCTTGCAGCTTGATTTCTCATTCCTCATGGGAACAAGTAGAAAAAACTCTCTCTATGAAACATCTACTCAAGGGAATAACATTAACTGGGAAGCCCAACTCTTTTTTCCTCCAAAATATCACTATTTTGCACTCTCTCATTTCAACCACAAATAAAAGCTGTTAAACAGTTATTTTGAGCCTTGGGTTTGTTCATTCCACTCTGTACACTGCTGGGCAAACACACATACCCACACACAACTTGGAAAAATTCCTACAAACTGCACCAAATAATGACAACCACATCACTTGAAGCACATGTAACTCAAAGAGAAAATAATGACATAATCAAAATGTTGATATTCCACACTACTTCAAGCATAAGATTAGGAAGGAAACCTCCATCAGTACCAGAAAGAGTAATAACAGTTACTGGACTTGAGAAACCTATTTTCCTGAAAAACTCTTTTAAGACATTTTATAAATTTCAACCAAAAATATTACTGGCTATTTGGTCAATGAATGCTAAATGTTTCTGGATAAAGAAACGTATATATTAATATCAATATTACCATTATCATTATATTGTTTAATATGACTAAATAGGTAAATGTGTTTATCGGTCAAGGCTTACATGAAAGATAAACACAGCACAGTTGTTATTGTCACCATTTTTATGATCTATAATAAACCACAAATTTTGTTCCTGCCTGCTTACGTTTGGTGAGAAAATTTAATGTCAAGCAGCTGTGATTTCAGCCCGTTCTAAAAAGCAAAAATATTACCTTTACATATATTTAAATATCTGTTGCATTCACAATAATACATAGATATTTCTGGTTATTATTGGTTGTAATCACAGCTGCTGGCCATTAAAATTTCTGTCAAAACTGAAACAAACTGCTTTATATAATTGTAAATTTTACAATTTCTGTGAGGAGTAAGTGCAATGGCAGCGAGAGTGTGGGACAGATGACATAAATTTGCCAGGTCTCGAAATCTGAGAAGCCTCAAGAAAATACCTTTAGGGGTTTAGGGTGTGGGTGCTTCTTTACAAAAAGCAAAGAGCAAAATTACGAATCGATATTTTATTGAAAAGTGTCATATTTTAGAATATCATGCATAAATATTTGTCACAAAAAATACAAATAAAGACCTTGATAGAAAACTGATATTTAACAAATCACAACCCTACCAGACAGACACGCTTATAGACAGTCTTGTAAAACATGCTAGATATTGTTTGTCCCAGTGTATCCTTTTCTGACTGGGGGGAGGGGCCTCAAAATAATCTGAGTGTTGGATCTCGGAAATTCTCTCCCTGGCACTGCGTAAGCATGTATTAAACCTTCCTTGCTTGCTTGTCATGCTTCCTCAATTTTACTAAAAGAACATAAACAAAGGCTTTAGATGTGTTTAAATGGCCCAAAAGGTACTTCACATTACCAAAATTAAAGGTTAAAATGAACAAAGTCAGTTCTAAAAATATCCACCTATTTTGAATATCTCTAGAATTGGGTGCATTGATCTCATATAACTTGGCAACCAGATGGGAACTTATTGCATGTGCATGAACTGACACTCTTCTGTGGGGTTACTCAACTGGCAGGCTTTTGTATAGCATGACTGTTTCATTCACAATGATCAAGAAAGTTCATCCGTAAAGCTGTACTGAAAGATTTTGGCAAAACATTTGTCACCCAGGTCTATTAGCATCCCATCATGACTAACCCTGATTTAACTCTCTGTAACTTCCATGTACCCTGTCCCTTCAGGACATAGGAGATCATGGCTCTTCACTATTTCCTGTCCTTTGTGGCTATTAATAAAATTAGTCTTTTTGTTATTTTGTCCAAACCTTATTCCACTATCAATTTACTCAACCACACTAAGTCGGTTATGCGTTCTTTTCTTCTGTCCCCCTTGCCTTCAATCTATCTTGTGAGTATCAGATTTTCCAAGGCCCCTTTCTTCATTATGTGCTCTAGAAATTTCAACTCTCTCTTCCTGATGTTAAGTATAAGTTTCCTTTTTGTTTCCATTTTCTCTAAAACTTCATCACTGTTCAGTCCATGGTGTCCTTAGCATCCTTCTGTAGAACCACATTTCTGTTGCTTCAAGTCTCTTCTTCATGGAGATTGTCCAGCATTCATTGCCATATATGCATATATCCATATGCCATATTGCATAACAGTTTAGTCCTCTTTTCTTTGTTTTTAAAGAAATTTTTCTGTTTCTTAATACTCTGCTTAGCTTTGGGAATGCAACTTTATTTATCACAATGTGCCTTCATATTTCAGTGTTGCACTTTTCATCCTCTTTTAAAACACTTCCTAGATATTTAAATTGTTGTACTTGTTTGATTTTGGTATCTTTAATTCATAATTAGTATGTTAGGCTCTTCCATTTGCTGGCTTCCTCCATTGAAAGGAAGGAGATTTCTGACCATGGACAAGAATAAGGAGAAGGCAATGAAGCAACTGATGGCAATCCTGAAAGTTCTTTGCATGCTATTTGAAAAGTGAGAAAAATGCTGAAATAAGTGTACAAGGTCTCAAGGAGAATATTTTGATGGGGTCTAAAATGTCATTACCCTAAGTAGGCAATTTTGCTGTTTACATTAAATAGCTGAATCATTTCTAAACTCTGATCTCATACAAGTTTTATTTTCTTTGAATTTCTTTTTATTATCATCATTTGCTGTGGTAGAAAATTTTAATCATTAATTTCTTCTCCTGGGTTTTGGATTGGTTGATTTTGTTTAGTAGCATATCAACACCTCTATGGGTTATATCAACCTCTCTGGGTTATTTAATGCTGAAATCTAAATATTTTGAACACAATTTTATGGCTTCAACTAAATATATTTTGAACATCAGCAGTAGATCAGACAAAGTGGAAACCATATTGTTTATCATGGGATGTAAGGTGCTTAACCACTTCAGCATTAATTAAAGCCTTAAAGACTTTACTGAAGAGCGGTAGGAGACTGATAGAACAGTAGTTAGATGGGCCAGAAGGGTCTCCAGAGTTATTAAAAAAAAGGGGACAAGAGATTAGGACTTCCAACAGGCTGGAAAGCAAGTCAGCAAGGCAATAGTTGTATAGTTTAGAGAGGACAGAAGCTAGTTCAGGTGCACATTTCTTCAGGACAATGGCTGGTATCCCATCCCCACCACTAGCCTTATGGGAATCTAATTTAGAGATGATGTCCAATACCATCATTTGGGTCATGTTCATCTCACTCAGTAGAGCCTCAGTTCTAGGGGGAAAATCAGGTGTGGCTACACCAGATGAGTCAAGCATTGAATTGGATGTTCACTTCCAAGCAAAGCATTCAGCCTTATCAGCTGTGGAAGTCAGGACTTCAAATTGATTGAATAAAGGAGGTATTGTGGGTTCAGCATGCTCTTGCAAAGCTGCCAACAATCTTTGGAACCAAACTTGCGAGATGCAATACGTTGTTTCATTCTTTCAACAAAAAGTAACTTTGCTTTATTGAGGACATGCTTGCACTCATTATGGGCAGTGACAAAGAGGTGTCTGTTGCAATCAGACATGTTGTTACGGTACAGACAGACGAAGTGATTCCTATGGGAATAGCAGCTGAGAACCACAGGGATGAGCGCAATTTCACTTTATATTTTCTTGCAGGGATGAAAGTCTCGATTCCAGCTTTTACCTAGGAGGAGACCTCAGACACCCATTTTTGAACAGGAAGATTAAAAACCACATGCCAGGGGACATTTTGAATGAAGTCATGGAATGAGACCTAGTCTGCTCGTTGATAACAGAAAGATGTTCTGTTGGTAGGAGGTTTTTTGCTGGGGGGGGGGAGTAAATGAGATTTTAACAGACACAACAACATGATCAGAGTTGCCAAGAGGGCAGAGCTGCGTGGCACAACAAGACTCAGGATGGAGGTAAAACAGAGATCAAGAGGAGAAGTCTTACCATCATGGTTACTGGGGAAATGCATACGAAAGTCAACCACTTGTGTGAGGGATTGAGTGATTGAAAAGTTAAGGGTTTGTATGCCAGGAAGGTCAGTTACAGAGTGTTGAAGCCACTTGGTATGGTGGGCATTAAAGTAATCAAACATGAATATGTGTGCAAACAGATGTAGAGAGATAGCCTTGTCTATATTATCTGAAATGCTATCGAGTACACCAGTCTTGGGAGGATGGAGAGTGATAGAGAAAGAAGGGATAGCTTATAGAATTGAGGAGAGATAGGTGGAGACATGTGTTTGAATGGTCTAAGAATTCAAGAGAGAGTTCCCTAGCCTGGTCTCGGGCATAAACTCTTGGGCATGTTACTGTAATGTAATGGTTAACAAGTTAGTTTCACCAGTCACTTCAACTGTAGAGTTTGGTTATTGTTAAGTGCTGTAAATATATGTCCTTGTACCAGAAATTGCTAATCTAAATAATTACTGATAAAATATTGCAATCTTATTTCAATGCCCTTATTCAAAACTTTATCAGTTGAAAGTTAAACTAATGTCACTGGATTCCCAATGAATATTTTCATCATTTATAAAATTTTCCATGTAGATAACAAGTAGATAAACAAACATCACAAAAGATAAACAAAGGTTTCATTTATAAACAAAATACAGAAATGACCTAGTACTAAAATACATTTAAATCTCTCTCTATCTCTCTATCTCTCTCTCTCTCTCTCATATCTCTATGCATCTCTCTCTCTTTCTATCTCTCTCTCTCTAGGTTAATATTTGCTTTCGAGTAGAGTACTTAAATAGTGAGCATACAGTGTTGATATCAGTGTCCACTAAGTCCACACTTTTTTATAAATACACAGAATAATATATATATATATATATATATATATATATATATATATATATATATATATATATATATATATATATATATATATATACACACAAGGTCAGTCTACAAAGTAAAGGGACAGGTATCACAAACAAGTAATCCCCCCAAGTCTAATGCACATTTCCATCCTTCTCTGCCATGCTTCTAAACACTGCTGGAAGAATTCTTCAGCTCTATCATTACAGCCCTCTTGATAGTCTCCACACCTTCAAAATGGGTCTTATATATATATATATATATATATATATATATATATATATATTTATTTAGATTAAATATATATATATATATATTTATATATATATATATTTAAATTAAATATATATATATGTATATACAGAAGTATAGTTTTAAGGTGTGCTATATTTATTGGATAAAGTGCTCAATATCAGAGACAGAGTGGATGTAAATATAAAAGTGAACATTGAAGTCAACACAGAGGCAACAGGCTGTTTCATGCTAGATGTAATCAGCAGGCTGCCTGACGATTGTATCTAGCATGAAACTGCCTGTTGCCTCTGAGTGTTGACTTCAATGTTCACTTTTATATATATATATATATATATATATATATATATATATATATATATATATATAAGTAATGAAAATCTTGGTAATCTGTATGGATAATCTCAATGAGGATGAAATCCAGAGAGCTCAATGTTAAATCTGAGCGATTAATTCAATGAAAACAGACAACTTTAAGGGTCCATTGGTTATAATTTATTTCCTCAGGGAATTTATTTTTCCCTGGCTCATCAGACCACACTTCCAATGGTGAAACAATGGATTTAAATTTACATATATTTCTTCTACACTTTTGAGGGGTAGTATTAAATTGATGTAAGGTGATATAGAGAGTGAGGAGAGATGGTGCCAGACATGGTCGAAATTAGAGAGGGAAGGGAGAGATAGAAATGATTTTAAATTTATTTTTATTACAATACTTAATAGTGGGGAAGTGGGGTAAGGACCGGACATTGACCGATTTAATAGGTCATCTCACAGGAAACGATATAGAGAGAAAAAAAGAGAAGAGATATTCTACTTTTATCATGAATTGCTTTAATATTTTAAAAATAAAACTAGTAAAATTTCATCTTCTAATAATTTAATAAATAACTGAAAAAATTGACCCCATGCAAAAAATACACATTCTCATCCTTAAGAAGATTTTAATCATTTTTAATCTTATTTTTACTTTAATACTTTGTTGGATATCAGTATTATTTAGCTTTCAACTTCCTAATATTCTTAAGTTTTCTAAAATTGCTTATATCTCTTTAAAAAATCAAGAGATATGTTTTTACTGTGTTGTTTCACTTTTACTCTTTTTTTTTCTTTTAACAAAAATAAAACACTTTTTGATTCTTTTTAGAAATTATTGAATTATTAAACTTAAGGACGAAGTTGTCTTGGAACTGTTTATTGAGTTTACTTATTTCTTCCTTATTTTTGACTAAAAAAAGGATATTGTCTATGTATCTAAAGTAGATGGAGGGTTTATAAAATTGCTAAAAATTTTATTTTCGAGATTGGACATATGGAAGTTGCTAAAGGTTGGACCGAGAGCTGAACCCATGGAGACTCCGTCGTGTTGTATATATATGTTGTTGTTATGATAATAGAATGGGACTTTGGTAATGCAGATTAACACAACTCCATCCTTAAGTTTACATATGAACTTAATACTAGTAACAAAATTCCCTTTAACACCAATAATAATAAGTTCACCATCTCCGCATATAAAAACCTACCAGCATAAATTCCTGTACTCTTAACTATAAAAGCGAATGTCCAAATACCTATAAAATAGCTATTATAAAAAACCTAATAAACCATGCAAAAACTAATTCATCTACAAAACAGATCTTCTATAGCAAACTTAAAAATATAAAACAAACACGCATCAATAACAACTTCCCCAACTACATCGTTGATGAGCAAATAAGATGCTCCCTCAGAGACCTCTATACAAAGCATATAGAACATAGCACCCCTCCATTTAACCCCAAACATATCAACCTTTTATATTGCAACCAGATGCATGCTAATTATAAATGAGACAAAAATATCCCCAAAAAATTAAAACTAATACATCTACCACAGACCCTAGTAAAAAAAATAAAACTTATTATATACTACACTAAATCCACTATATCTAATAAAATCATTTGTAATGACATTTCCCTGGCCACTTGCGTGTTTCAGAAAACCAACATCATTTATAAATTCAAATGTCCTCTGGAATGTCCAGTGAAAAAATAATATCTATGTTGGACACATGACAACAACGCTTTCACATAGACTAAGTCTTTACCTTTAATAACATGTCCTATATTTCTAAACATTTACAACAACATACCTATCCACACTCACAATTCAGAAAAATCCTCGTTGAAAATACCTCCATACATTTCCACAAAAAGAATAAACACAAACTAAAATTTTTATAAAAAAATAAATTGAAATCAAACCTTAATAAAATTAATTATGAATACACCACAAACATTTTAAAATGGGTACAATAGATAGTCTTTAAATGTTAGCACTTGACATTAATAGTGTTTCCTTTATCTAGCAACTACACAAGTCTGGAATTTTTCCACAGCATACCTAGTTACCTCCTCTTAAACAATGTAGTAATTTTCACATGACCACAAAAATTTTTGTCCTTCACAACCATGAACACTAAATACTTACTCTAACAATAACTCGATGATGACATTATGCTGTCATAAGTTCTTGGAAATAAACACAATATGAGCCAACACAGAGTTTTCGTCTCGTCTTTTAATAAGCGCACAAAAAAAGCTTATCTGTGAATATGAAAGGATCTTATCAAGAATAAGTAGACAGAACAAGTCTAAATTATTTAATGCAACCTGCTTAATGAAAATATGCTGCGGAAATATACGCATTTCGTATATATATATATATATATATATATATATATATATATATATATATATATATATATATATTTATATATATATATATATATTAATACATGTCTCATTAAATAATATAGATAAGCGTTGTCTATATATTTTATGTAAGTTTTTTTCATATAGTCTGATAATCTTAATAACATTATCATTAAATAATGAAAGAAAATCACAATATTGATACATACTTTTTTTTATTTAATCCAATCTGAGCTTTCGGCTTACATAAGCCATTATCAAAGATGACAATTACACAATATATTTATGCAATACACGAACAAGAAATTGATGATAGTATTATTTGTTTACATGGATGATTTCCAAGCAACGATAAACACGTGCATATAAAACGCTGAAAGCGAAAATCGCACGACAGCTCATGACGTCACACATGACCACGCGAGAGTGAATCCGATGAGTATTGAGTATGGAAAGCCGTTGGTATGAACCAATGACTTCTGTTACTAATTATAGGCATTTAAGGATATTTTTGGAGATTTCATAGTTTATTTTGTTCAGGTTAGGTTTCAACTGTTTTATGTATATAGCTTCAAGAATTTTTAGTTTTTGTTTATTGTTTTCATGTTTAAGTATAGTTGTGTTTTCGACAAGGATTTTCCGGAATTGTGTATGCGGCCAGGCATGTTGTTTTAAATATATTTATATATATATATATGTATATATATTAGGTGCTACAGAAAAATTCAGAGAATTTGTCTATGAACCCAAAATTACTAACCCTAACACCTAGTTTGTACGAATATTTCCTTCAAAATAATCCTTTTGACTATGTATACACATAAAGGTACTGGTTACAAAAAGTAATTGTAAAAGTCCATGCAACATTTGATTTATATGTATTGTTCAAATAATTATCTGAACTTCTAAATACCACCTGGAATGTGTGTGTGTGTGTGTGTGTGTGTGTGTAAGATGCCTTTCCCAAGGACATAAACAGTCATATATAAAATTAGGAGTCCTTTTAAAGAATAGACCTACAAATCACACTGATTCAAGAAATTGACATGACAACCAAAGCTTACTGAGGATAACTGGTTTGACATCTGCAAGTTTTTCCCAGTAATTTTGATT
Source organism: Acanthosepion esculentum (assembly GCA_964036315.1). Taxonomy (NCBI): domain Eukaryota; kingdom Metazoa; phylum Mollusca; class Cephalopoda; order Sepiida; family Sepiidae; genus Acanthosepion; species Acanthosepion esculentum. Next base: position 17,939,085 of record OZ038504.1, read on the forward strand.
TTTACCTTATTTTAGTTTGATTATCCAAGCACATTTTTAATCAAACTGTCAAGGTTAAAGATGAAAATATAAACATTGTATATTCTTCCTTTCTTACTTATATATATATATAGGAGGCACGGTGGAGTAATGGATAACGGCTTGGATTGAGGAATCGGAGAGCCGAGTTCGAATTCCAGTCGAATCCATTACATTCACTTACGTGCTAATACCCTTGGGAAAGGTGTGAATCCTCCTCTTCTCCCTCCAACTGGGTTCTATAGCCTTGGATGGCAACTGGTCTAGGAGAAGGACAACTCTGAATTCAAAACCTGCGGAGAGTCGTTTGGGGACCTTGTGGCATTTGTTGCACCAGGTCCCTGTATTCGTCCCTCCAAAAAGTGTGGATGGCCCTGCACAAATCCTTCACCACTATAATCAAATCCTGTGTGGGTGTCGGGCTTTCAGTTTCTGGGAACTGATCTGTCTGACCTTCATACGTCGAGTTTGACGGGAGAGTCCATCATATATATATATATATATATATATATATATATATCTAAGGATGGGCTAAAAAGTTCATAGACTGACTATGAAGGAGTGATGATAGGGCTGTGAAATCTTGCAGGCATTACTTTGAACTTTTCTTATTAATAACTTTATTGTTTCTTTCCTGGTAAACATTTCAAGGAAGATTTCAAAAGTAACTGGCAGAGGATTCTTTTGAAAATGCACAAAATTTGGCATTATTGGTATTATCAAGTACCTGTAGATAAAGGCTTCAGCCTTCAAGGACATTCATGCTGATATGGTTGCTGCATTAGGAGATGATGCTCTAGCTTTTTCAACAGTGCAAAATTCAGTAGCTAGAATGCTGACTGACTATAAGTCAAATAGCCAATGCTATTAGCATATCGTGTGAGAGAGTTGGGAATATTCTGCATAATGAACTTGACATGATGAAGGTTTCTGCTCAGGTGCCACATCATCTGACACCTGATCAAAAGTGCAAGTGGTTGATCACATCACAGAAAAAGATAACATTATTTAGGGCAGATCCAACTGGTTCCCTAACCCAGGATGAATGCTGGGTTCACCACTTTGAGCCAGGGGCAATCCATGAAGTTGAGAGAAGGTCAAGCTCGTTTCATCTGCAGAGAAGGTGATTGTCACAGTTTTTTGGGATATGGTATAAGGCATTGTGTCTGTTGACTATCTTCAAAAGGGCCATGCCATTAATGGAGAGTACTATACAAATTTGCCTCTATATACTCTATATACTAAACGGAATTTTGGTCTTGATAGTCTTTCGTAGCTGATGAGGCAGCTAGGAAAGGCTATCAAGACCAAATGCCCAGGGATACTTACAAAAAGGGTCTTGTTTCATCAGGACAATGCTCCAGCATACAAGTCCTTGGTTTCAGTGGCTGCCGTGTGTGACTGTGGCTTTGAAATGTTTGATCAGCCTCCTTGATCATGATGATCTGTTCTCCAACATGAAAAATCACCTACTGGGAAGCAATATTGCAATGATGATGACATAGTATCTGCTGTTGATGACTTTCTTGACCAACTGGATGAACAGTCTTCATTGAGCTGTCAGATGTCAGTTTACCTGAAAAGAAACAATGCAGTTATTAATTAGAACAGTTGAAATTAATACATGCAAGATTTTACAGAGGTAACACTTTTCCATCTTATCCAAAAAATACTTGTTGAAATCTAATGAAATTATTAGAGAATGATGATAACATATATATACACCTACTCTGTAAAACTTGTAAGGTTTTAGATAAAGGAACAGAAGTTATGGTCATTTACCTAATTTACTTAAATTACTAGTGTGTCAAATTATTAGCGAGGTATAATAAAAACCACTGTAAAAAAAGAAAATAACACTTTAATTGCTTCATTTACAGATTTTTATGGATACATACAGTAATTAAGGTGAAATTGAATTGAAATAAAAAAGTGAACAGAGTTCAAAAAAGATAGTGGATTAGATTAATATGAGATATGTGATCCTTTTTTCAAAATGATTTGGAAAAGGTGCTGTTTCATCATACATATCAATTTCTGGATCTCTTTTGATATAATTTCATGTGATATGTTGACTATTTCCTGCCATAAGTCATCCTTGTTTCTAAACTGGCATCTATTTTCATCAACACATTGCTTCAGAATGTTCCACAAGTTTTCAATTGGGATTAAGTCTGGAGAATTGACCAGCCACTTCATCTTCCGAGGTTCAGAGAAACCTAATTTCTGCAGGTACTCCATAGTTTTATGTGCCGAATGTGAAGGAGCATTATCTTGCATAAATACAATGGTTCTCCTGAAGGTGATTCTTTGCTTTTTTTAGTCAAGATTCCAGGTGCTCTTTGAGGAAGGCTATGTAAGCATCTGCGGTTATTTTTGTACCGTCAGGCGCTCTCCACAGATCAACCATGATACCTCCAACAATACCAGCCTAAATCACAATACCTCCTCCTCCCTGTTGCCGTGTCAAGCATTGATGACGATCTCGTCCATTTATGAGCCAACCTGCATCCATCAGAGCCATCAAGCGTTGCACAGCTTTCACCTGTGAACAGAACTTTCAAGAAATCGACCTTCATGTTCTCCTTTGCCCATTTCAAACGCATTTGTATGTGCACTTTTGTCACTGGCTTCACTGATGTCCCAAACTTTTTCAAAAGATGATACCGTGTACTTCTAGACAGTGTTGCTTCTCCAATGCTGATGAAAAGTGCTCCAGTGGTAAGGTCTGGACGACAAAGAACATCGGGAAATAACCCTCAAGTGACCCTTATCAGCTCTCTTACATAACTTCGTAGGAGCTGAAACAAATCTTTTTAACAGTTTGGTGATATCTTCCAATTATTTTGGCTATTTCTAATGTAGATTTGCCTTTGGAAAGTTCAAATGTTATAATATCTTTTTCAGAATGAGTCAAGTCAGGTTTATAATTATAATAATATAGTCTGCAACACTTCTCTATCATGTTAATATTACAAATGGCCACCGATTGTTTCCTCTTGCACAGAACAATACAGTTTTTATGTAACCTGTGCATATACCTATTCCCATCACACTTATGAAAATTTTATTAAATTCAGTCTGGTAGTTTTTGGACAAAATGAAGAAATGTCATCTCATTAATAATTTGAAATGCAGTGTATATACACACACACACACACACCCATGCATATATATATATATATATATATATATATATATATATATATATATATATATGTATATATATATAAAAGTGAACATTGAAGTCAACACTCAGAGGCAACAGGCTGTTTCATGCTGGATGCAATCGTCAGGCCATCTTGATGATTCCGTCCAGCATGAAACAGCCTGTCGCCTCTGAGTTTTCACTTCAATGTTCACTTTTATATTTATATTTACATACGTTCTATCTCTGATATTGAGCACTTCATCCCATAAATATAGCACACCTTAAAACTATATTTCTTCATATATATATATATATATATATATATATATATATATATATAAACACACAGGCACACACACATATATATATCTAGACATGCACATACATATATGTACACATATATATATACCATACATATATATACACACATATATACACACACATATATAGACACACACCATATATACATATACACATACATATATATGCAAGCATATATACATACGCATATATATAAATAGACACACACATAAATGCACAAATACACACATGTATAAATAAACAAACACACATATAAATACATACATACACACACACGCATATATATATATTTCTCTGAACTCTTCAAATTAGGGGTTAATCATTGTCTTCTTTATCCTTATAATCACTACTCTCTACAACTTCCTCTTTCATTTATATTAGACACATCATTCATTAATCCTCTACTCTGAGTGGCTCTCGAGCCTGGTACTGGGTGAATTTTAGTATTAAAAAAATTCTTAATCTCAGTGGGGTTTTGTTTTCCGTCACAGTGTGCCAAGTTCTGGATCTATGATCTTGGAGTCTCTCTCTCTATAATTTCCCTTTTCCTGTTGTTTACAATCCCAGTTAGGTATGCCAAGGTCATGTTTGCAATAAAATCTCACTATCTGTTACATTTAGTGATTGAGATGCATTTTACATGTTTCTGTCATAGATCCTCATATTTCTCATTTTACATTCATGAGACATGCTAACATTTTTCACAAAAGAAACCATGAAATCAGCAGCACAAGTTTTTCTTCTTTTTTTAATTAACCAAATGACAAGAACAGGATGCTGGGTAGTTAATGTGATTTCAGCTGGAAAAATGTCATGCCAAATCTAATGAGACACTCACATCGTTGCAATCATCACACAATGAGGATGTGTGATTTCTTGTAAAAGTACCTCCTTCTTTTGTAAAATTTATTTTTAGCAAAGTGACAGCTGGAATTTTACTGCATTTTTTTATTGTCTCAGCAAGGATCTCCAGAAGTTGTCAGTTGGAACCAACAAGAGTCTTGATAGCATTTATTAAACAAATACATAAAAAATTTAATCCAATAATAATTACATATTGTGTTTATATTGATATATTGTGGGTAATTAAATGACAAAATGGAAAAAGTTTTATATAACACATTTTGTTCTTCAATACGACTTTATATATATATATATATATATATCAAATATGTGGTGCAATTCAATTTATATTACATTACAATGAATCATTCATAGAAAAAGTAAATTAGTAAATACTAAATAAAATTAATTTAATAAATTAAATACTAATTTACATATATATGCTTTACCAGAATTTAGCTTATAAATTTTAGCTCTGCTTAAATGTTTTCCTTTAGTTTTTTAATATGTTTATAGTCATGTATGTTTGCTTAGGAAAGTAGTAATTCTTTCAGGAATGGAGATATTTGAAAAAATCCAGGACACAGATTTATATTTTGATAAGACTTGATTGTGGCACTCTCAAGAATTTTCAGTCTGAGTAAATTACTTTTTCTTTTAATAAGTGTGGGATTTCTTTAGATTATATTTGTGGTTGAATTTATTTCTATGTATAACTAATGCATTTGGTAAATTGTTGCGTATCAGATCCCTTTTGTACTGTGATATGTTTTTAAAATTTCTGCAAGTTTCCCCAGTGTATTGTGAGAAGCAGTTATGACTTCGGAATTGTTATTGTTATGGGTATTTATCCATAATAGTTTTGAATGCAGTTGATGTTGTTTAGATTGGTTAAATTGTTTTGGATAGTGTATGTTATAGAGTATGTAGGTAGTATTAAATGTCTGTTTTTATCTAGTTTATTGTCATTATTATTGTTAATAATGTTATTTTTTGTGGTTGTATATTTTGTATATCATTCTCTTAGCATTGTGGATGAAATAATAAGGATACTAAAGGTTTTTGAAAATGTTTTCTATATATATTTCTTCTTTGGGTAAATATTGGGGGCTGCAGATTCTTAGTACTCTTAAAGAGAATCCTTTAATTATTTCAGATTTTATCTTGTTGCAGTGATGGCAATAAAAATTGATAAGTTAATTCTTGTGGTAGATTTCTGTAAAACTTCAACTGAAGTTCATTATTATTTCTATGCAGCATGATATCTAAGATGAGTAATCTGTTAGACTCAGATTCAAAGGTCCTAATCAATGATGAATTGGTTCATAATCTCTGATAGCAGGGCCTTTTCTCAGACAAGCAATATAGCTTTTGTTTCTCCAGGTCAACTGATGATGTACTGATGGTAGTTGCAGAAAGAGTCTATCATGCTCTGGATAAAAACAGTGAAGCCCGGGCTGTAGCAGTGGACATCTCGAAAGCCTTTGACAGGGTTTTTGGCATACAGGTCTTCTCCACAAGCTGAAAAGTTACAGTGTCTCTGGACACATTTTTGAGCTGATCCAGTCTTTCCTATCAAATTGTGAAATTAAAGTTTTCCTGAACAGCCACTCATCTAGATAATTTATACTGAAACAGGTGTCCCCCAGGGCTCCATCCTTGGTTTTAGGATGTTTTTAATTTTCATTAACAACCTTCCTGATGACATCAGCTCTCAGCTTGCCATCTGCGCTAGCGACAATAACATTTGCTCCTGCCTCGATATTAAGGCTGATCAAACAAGGTCAAAATGGTAGCTGATGCACAAAACAACCAGATGTTGTTAGCTGGAACAAAAGATGGTTTGTCAATTTTAATGCCTCCAAAATTAAACTTCTCTACATTATTCATCCGGGAGACTCTAACCCCCAGGAAAGTGACTTGTTGTGCCTTCTCGGACTAACATTCTCTGCTGACATGATGTGGAAAGACTATATTCAGTCCGTTACTAGGTCAGCTGCTAAGAAAGTCGGTTCATTGTGTAGGGCAAGACAATTTTTCTCTCCGGAATCTATCTTACATATCTATATGTCTACCATTCGTCCATGCTTAGAATATTGTTGCCACATATTGTCTAGTCTCCCTGCTATTTACCTTGAGCTCCTTGATAAGAACCAAAGACAAATCAGCAATATTATTGGTTCTGATCTGGCAGCTTGGCTTCAGTTACTTGCCCACTGCCATAAGGTTGCTTTTCTGTGCCTTTTTTATAAGTGCTTTCATGGTGATTGTTTGACTGAACTCTTCGCTATGGTATCTGGACTTTATGAATTTGGGCACAGTACTAAACTTGAGATCTTATCAATTTACAGTTGAGCTGGCTATATGTAGCCATAAGTTCTATGCTAACAGTTTCTTTTCTCACACTTCTCCTTTATGGAACTCTTTTCTAGCTCCATGCTTTTCAGCCACCTTTAATCTACAAAAATTGAAATCCAATGTTAATTGATATCTACTGTCCTCCTGATTACGCTTTTCTCTTTCTACTCATTATTAATGTTTCTGTTCCTAATTCTTCCACACCCTGTAACTCCTTTCATTTTGGTGGCTATGCTGCCTTGTTTGGGGTGAAACTGATTAAAAAAAACAAAAAAACTATTGTTTACTAAGTTTGTTGACAAGATTGAGTAAAATTATGTTTTGTGTATATATTAATAGAGAAGAATCTCTGTATCTGAAATTAGAAAAATTAAGAAGTAAAATATTTTTGAAAGGACTACTTTCCAGAAATTCAAAAACTGAGAGGAGACCCCATCAATAAACCAAATTTTTATCTATGAAAATTGTTATCAAAGGGGAATAAACATTGATTAGCAATTAAATGTTACATTTTTATGATTTTATGTGCAGAAATAGGTAATTTTATTTTTATTTTAATTAAGTGTTTTTTAGTAAATTTAGATGTTTCTTTACAGGAACATTTATCTATAAAGATTTTATGTCTAAACTTGTTTTTGATGTCTGTCTTTTAATTTATTTAAAAGGTCACCGGCATTTTTACATACGAGGTGCTAATTGTACCAAGAAGTGGAGTTAAAATTTTGATTAGTGAGCCAGCTATTTTATGTGGGACACTGCTTATTCCTGATAGCCTCATAAACTGTGCCACTGACCTCTAACCCTTCCCACTCATACAACAAACACCTTCAGTAACCCTCTACCTTGAGCGGCTCTTGGACCTTGTTTAATGGGAACATTAGAAAAAAAATTTCAATACTCTGTTGCCATCACACAATAATTTAAGAATATCTTTTTTTCTCTTTTGAGAATATATTTTTCTTATGACCCTGGATTTTTATGATAGATGCACTGAAAACAATGCATCCTATTTTTTTAATTTTTTGATACAGGGATCACAGTCGTACTATTGGATGGAGCAAATTTTCAACTACAAAACACTACTTTTTTTATAGTCACTACCATTGTCTGTTCATTTTCGCCAGTGACAAATAAGAGCCTGGATAATGCACTCATAAATGTGGCTTGTCATTTGTCATAATGCATTATCCACCATCTAACTGTGCTCACATCCACTGTTTCATCTCCAAAACAAAACCTACAGTAAGCATTAGTAAATATTCATAGATGCAATTTTTTCTACATTGATGAATTCAATGTCACTTTTTTAAAACATACTTACATGTCATACCATTTTACCAAACTGTTACTTGAACTTTACACAATATATTTGTCATAAAAATATATCTCAAACATTTTATCAGCATTGGTTGGTTACTACCAATTTCCTTTTAGTTTTAGTCTTTTAGTTGATTAAAATCTGGGAGCTATTCCATTTTTTGGCAAGGTAGGCAATAGACAGCTTTGCAGAATCTAAAAGAACATATTGTCTTCATGAAAATACTCTTTGGCTCAAAACTTCTTACCTATGGCCTTACTTCTCAAAAAACATCTTGTCCAATAATTTCTACTTGTCTGCATTTATTTTGATAGGATTACCAATTATCAAGGGGTTGATAATGTAAACACCTGCAATACTAGTCCAAAATATTACTCCACTTCCCTCCTGACATTTTGTAATTTGTAGTGATTGACTATTTCCATGAGCCGTCAGGTCCATCCAATGTAGCTCTACATTCATCACTTAAAAATTACTGTTGAGGAATCAGTTTTCATGTACTTCTTTGCCCAAATTACACATTTCTCAAAACTTTTACCAACATTGGGTAATTACAGTATTTACATTAGTCGGACTATTGTCCTCATCTTTGTCGCCATATTTGTCACAACGTTTCGGCCGTTGTACGCTCCGGCCTTCTTCAGGTGGTTGGAATTTCGAACTGAACCCTTTATTTCGATCACTGGAGTAGACTGTTCTAGTTCCACGAGCCATGTTTGATGGATGTCAGTTATCAGTTATCTCCCGCTAATTTTCCCTCTGAAAGTTCTCCACTGCCTCAACCGGGTATTGAACTCACACTCTTTGGGTCTGTCACTGGATCTGTCCTTGAGGACACATGGCACAGAAGAAGGCCGGAGCATACAACGGCCGAAACGTTGTGACAAATATGGCGACAAAGATGAAGACAATAGTCCGACTAATGTAAATACTGTACATAATACCTCATCTCAGAAATATAGACAGACTCTGATTGGGTAATTAATACAATTTTTATTGCAAAAAGATTGAATTGCATAATCCAATCTGACATACAGCAATATGGATGTATTGCTTGTAGTTAGTATGGTGTGGGAAAAACCCAAGATAACCAATCAATTTTTTAGAGAGAAGCCAAAACCTTTCCTGTTCAACCATAACAGCCACTGCAAAATTTTATTCAGCATGCTCAAAACTAGTAATTAAAACTGATAGCATCAACAAGACTTCATGTAACCTTGGGAAAATAGATTAACTTGAATTTGTTATATAAACATAATATATTATGCTGTGAAAGAGCATGCACATACACACATCATTAATACATATATACACACACAATTCATACATATAACATGCATATATATATATATATATATATATATATATATATATATATATATATTCACTCACATTTGTAAATTGAGTTACATGTTTTGTTTAGAGACTTTGTTTTACTTGTTTCATTTCTTTTTAGATTTGTTTGCTGTTTTTTAAATTTGTTAAATTTTCTCTTCTGTTGATGAGACAAAAAATAAGATTGTCTTTTTATCTTCAAAACAAAAACATAATAAAGAAAAATGCATTTGTTTACCGTTTAAGAACAATCTAATACTCTGACATTGACTTGGGAATTCAAGATTTTCAAATTTGTTTGGAATTTCATGATTACAAATCAATTATTCTATTATTTAGCTAAAAAGAAAACAGAAAAAACTCTTTCTCAAAACAAACAAGCAAACAAAAACTATTGATCAATTTTCAGACAAGAGAAAATCGCAAAGATTTTTTATTAATTTAATTCAAGCAGAACCTCATAGATAAAGGTGATTGGATTTTGTAATATTGTTATTTTTTCTTTTTGCTTTTTTAAAAATAAATCTTTCAGAGTAATATTCTTACCTTATCCCAATATTGCTTTATATCTAGCCACTAAACTTACTCAAATGACAGTCACTTTGGTATTAATATCTAAAATGACACAAATCAACATTATTATATTCCTTATTCAGATTATTGTAATCATATTACTTACTTTTAGCTGATACATTCTTACAGCCTTTCTCATTGTCTGACATTCAGAGATGAATCATTGTCATCATTCTGTTAGTTTCTTCAGACTGCTATCTCCATTTTTTTTAACCTTATCTTATGGTTGATATGTTCTTTAGCCTTCCTCATTGTCTGAAATTCTGAGATGAATCATTGACATTATTCTGTTAGATTCTTCAGACTGGTATCTTCATTCTTGTTTTTTATTTAATTTTATCTAATGGTTGATATGTTATTTAGCTTTCCTTGTTGTCTAAAATTCTGAGATGAGTCATTGTATACATTCTGTAAGTTTCTTCACACTAGTATCTTCATTCTTGTTTTTTTTTAACCTTATCTTACGGTTGATGTGTTCTCTAGACTTTCTTATAGTCTGAAATTCTGAGATGAGTTATTGTCATTATTCCATAGGTTATTCATTAGTATCCCCATTCTTGTTATTTTTTTCCTTTTGACAGATCAACTCGGCATGCTGAATTCATGATAACTATTACAGTATTGTACCTCCAATAAGTACCCTTACCATCTTCTAAAGTTACTCTAATGTCCCTTGTTTCTTATCATTTTTAATATAAAACTTACATTTTTTCCAGACTTCTGTGAGAACAAAATGAAGTTAAAAGACCTTAAGAAGGACTTCTGCTGATGAATACAGGGATATTAGTTCAAAGCAATCATTAAATTCCTTACAGTTAAATCACACTGACAGCACTAGTTCCCATCTGATTTCCAAAGTTAAGCAGCATCAAGACTGGTTAGTACTTTGATGAGGGATCATTTTGGGAACACTAGGTACTGTAAATAACTGAGTAATCTCCAACAAAACATCCCACCTTTGGAATGCAGTCAAGTGGCAAAAGAGGGTGGTGCATACAACAATACACAGTGCTGTGGATCTTCAAGACATGGGTGATCACGGATCTCCACGACTTCCTATCCTTTATAGCTCTTAGTAATATTTGTCTTTTTACTTTCCATCCCACTCCCTGTTCTGCCATATGTTTACAAAAGCTCACCAGGTAAGTTATTCATTGTTTCTCTTTACCCCTCTTATTTATTCAGTATGTCCTGTGAGTATCAAATTTTCCAATCCTTCTTTCCTCATTATGTGTCCTAGAAATTTCAACTGTCTTTTTCTGATTTTAAGTATGAGTGTCCTTTTGTTTCCCTTTTCCTACGAACTTCTTCATTAATCGCATACTACATCCATGATATTCTCAGCATCCATCTGTAGAACTACATTTCTGTTGCCTCAAGTCTCTTCTTCACTTGTTAGGAGATTGCCCAGAATTCACTATCATATTGGAGGACTGATATTACGTAACAGTTCAGTACACTTTTCTTCTTCTAATGAAATTTTCCTGTTTTTTAATAATCTGCTTAGCATTTGGAAGGCATTTTTCACTATCACAATTCACCTTCAGATATCAGTGTCACATTTTCCGTCTTCTGTTAAAGCACTTCCCTGACATTTAAATTGTTTTACTTGCTAGTGATAGATGGATAAATAGAAAGAGATAAACAGACTGAATTGAATATGAATAAATGTAGATATAAATTGACTGAAGTGAAAGACTGTTTTGTTGGCTATGTGTTTCACCTTCAGGTCAGAATGAGAGAAATCTGGATGTGCCTCTAGATAGATAACCTGACAGCACATCGCATATCCTCTTCATATTGATGACTGGGCTCAAAAGTCTTGGTTCAACATCTTAAACATCATGTCTTCAAACAAGAACATAATCAAAAATATGCCAGTGCTTTGAACCTAGATGCATCCATGTTGTTTTGTAAAAAGTACAGCAGAAATACTTCCCACACAATGGTAAAACATTAGTGGCAATGGTATCTTCATCTAGTTAATATCTTACTATTGTGTGGGAAGTATTTTTGCTGCACCCTATATTTATTGTGTTCCCTGACATATTTGCAGTAGAAACAAATGGATACTATTGCACTTCCTGACTCCGTATTCTAATTACTTTCCAATTTTAGTAATTCTTGGCAACTCAAGTACTGAAGTCACCAATATATACATACATACATATATGATGACTGCTGACTTCTTAAATAAGTATGACCATAGCTAACAAGTTTGATCCATGTGTTGATTAGTAAGACTTGTATAAGTAAAACATTATTATCTACCCCACAAAATTCTTACAATCTTGTTGTAGCATACCTACAGACAATAATGGGTATGTCCCCATTCATATAAATACAGTAGTAAGTACTGTATGTTGGTCTGCAGTTGGAGATTCATTGTGGAATTCTCTTGCCTCACTTCTAGCAGTTGACTACTTCTTCTACATGCTGCTGGTCAATCTTATACGTGTTGTTCTTGTCCTAAGTATTACCAACCTTTGTTTGATTATTTTATTCAGTAACCTTCCCTAGGTTACAACAAATCTAAAAATATTTTCTGTCTTTAAATAACCTACAAAGGGTTGATAAACCATAGAAAACAAATCAATCAACCAATAATGAATGAAAAAGAGGAAAGATTTTGTGCAATACATTTCATCCTCTAGAATGACTTCATCAGACTAAAGTAATGTTTTTTATTGATTGAATTCTATATGTGTAGGTGGAGAGGAGATGTAAAAATGTGAGAGTTGGTTATAATTATGTATTGAGGGGAAATGCTGAAGATGTGGGAAGACTGAAATTTAAATAGATGGTTATGAATATTCAAGGCCAGAGATTAAATATAAAGGAAAACCAAAACATTCTGATCAACAAAAATAAAAGAATGAAAGCAGAACAAAATCTGGAAATAAATATCAGCAAAAAAAAAAAAATGGAGGATAAAATGTAACCTCAGAAATTGGTTGTTTCAAAGAAGATTTCTGGAAACAACATTGATAAAGAAAGCAGGAAGCATTAGCGTGTACTCTGCAATTTACTTTTGTCTTGCTTTTCCTTTGAAACTTTCTTTCTTGACTTCTTTGTAAATTCCCTCCAGTTCTTCATCTTCTTGCAAAAGTCTCATTATGAATTGGAATTGAATTAATCCCAACCCTGCTACAACCATCTCTCTTCAACACTTTGATCTCCCACTCGTTTGTGCTGCCAACAGAGGTTTATCCCATTGCTTTGGTACTTGTTTTGATTACTTTTAAACCATACACACAACTTTTTATCTAACATCATCCTCTTTTTGTTTTCTCTGACTTCAAACTCTTTCTCACTCTCTGTTTTTATCTATCTATCACTTTCTGTCACTCTGACATCTGTACTTGCGGATTAGTCTGGGGTTTTTTTCTGCCTTATTATTCAACTTACTACAGCCAAAGAAATCAGTATTGTTTATAATTTTCCCAATGTTGGGCACATGTTTTCCACTGATATGAAGTAGAATGTTTATAGTGAATCAATTGCTAGATCTGCTGATAGGAAAATTGGTTCACAATGTTGTACCAGATAATTTTCCTCATCAGAATTCACCTTACACATTTACAAATCTACCATTCGTCTGTGCATTGAATTTTGCTGCCATATCTGGTCTGGTGCTCCTGCTATAGATCTTGAGATTCTTGATAAAATTCTTGATACCCCACCCCCAAAAATATGGTGAAATCATAAAACTTCAAATTTACAGTGAAATGATCAGTTATTTCCTTGTTAGAAACAGAAAATAAGTTTTGTCTGCAATGTAATTGGTGCTGACCTGGCATCTCAACTTCAGTCACTTTCCCTGTAATGTGGCTTCCCTTTGCTTTTCTATAAATATTTTCATGTCAATTGTTCTAATGAGCTCTCATATTTGATGTTGTAACTGCATGAATTTAAGCATACTACTAGATTGGCAACTAGGTCTCACTGTTTTACTGTTGAAACTAGCTAGATGTAACTATGTTTTATTCTAATAGTTTCTTTTCTCACACTTCTCACCTGTGGAACTCTCTTCAAACTTCTTGCTTCCCTGCTGCCTAATATCTTCAGAGATTTAAATGCAAGATCAATCATTATCTTCATCATTTATTATTTGATATTTTTAATGGCAAATCTCCAGAGCATTAAAGCATCATCAAAGATATTTTTCACAAAATATGTAATTGGAATATTCTTTTTCTATATATTTATTAGTTATTTATTATGACGTTTATTTTATTTAGCTAAAGAAAAAAATAGGTGTAGATAGATTTGCCTATAGCTTGGCTCACACTCCTCCTTGGTCTTTTGAACAGGAGTAGAGGCTTATCCCTGGTTTCCATTTTAGGATTGGGTTTCTGGTTCCTTCTAAAGTCTTTTCAATCTCTTTCACTTCATTGCATCTTGCTTGGAGTGAAATTGTTGCATAGCCCCCTGGTACTGGGGAGGTCTTGGGTAACAGTGATTGCTTGATAGTATAGATGCATTCTTCTCTCATGGCTGGTGATCGCTGGTTGTTTTGAGTCCAGAGATAAAAGAACTTTAACACAGGGAATTTTAACTTAGCTAGTTTATTAACATCGACATATACATCTTCTAACTATCCAGTGGGACCACTCACCCGCACTGGGGAGCTGTTTCAGGCAGAGAAAAAGATCACATCTACATTCCTTGACATGCAAGAACCAATTCAGTGAAAAACCTTTCTCTATCTATCATTCTCACACTGATTCAGCCAATCAAAATCAACTTCTTTGTTTTGTCTTCCATCTGACCTGAAGGTCAACCTCAAGAATTCCAAGCAGAGATACCATTCTCCTTAAAAATAATAGTCTGCTAAACTATTATTTAACAAAATGATTAAAAAAAAAATATATCCTTTGAGAGGATTTAACAAATACAATTAAATATTAATTCTAATAAGGGAAAAGAATGAAAATGTTTGCACGAAGAAAACATTTTTGTGTAATTCCCCCCTCCCCACCACACACATGCATATATACGTCTTACCATTCCTTTGGAAATTATAAAATAAATTTCTTCCTTCATTTAAATGATTTACTTTTATTTTTCTTCCTTCATGGTATAATACCAGAACAGACATTGAATGCTATATCACACCAAACCACCAAAGAATACAACAGCAGGGGTCTGACCTGGAGTCACTCTTGGCTGCCAAATAGGGAAGCATGTTACTTTAAACATATATCCAGTTTGCCAGTATGGGAAAGATTTGTCATATAGGCACTTATATAAACAACTGCCCCAAAAAAGTAAGTGAGGTCCACATACTGGACTAGGGGTGCTATAATCTTTTGCACAAACATACTGGCTGATGGAAATTTAAGTTTGGAGTTGAATACATTGTAAAAGAAATTCAAGTCCTATGTTATCATTTAAAGGTACACACACTTCAATACACCTTCTCTTTATTTTATGGGGTGCCTGACAAAATATACAACTCTTAGAAATCAACCTGAGAAAATGGTATACTTGTCCTAGCCTGCACCAACAGAGGAGGATCACCTACCTTCTGTTTTGAATGGAGAGATATACAAATCTGGCAACATCTATCTGAGATGTGTTACATCTTTTGATGCCAAGTTTTTTTGCTTTTGTTTTTTTTGTTAATCAACTCACTCCAAGCACAGTGATAATGCCACTAAGATGTAAGGGGTTAATGGGAGGGAACAAGAATGAGAAAACTTTAGAAGTTGCCATATCTGGTCTGGTGTTCTTGCGGTATATCTAGAGATTCTCTTTTCTACACATATTTTCATGGCAACTGCTCTGATGAGCTTTTGCCCTGGGGTTACAAATACATGAATTTAAACTAATAGATTGGTATCTAGCTTCCACACTTTTACTGTTCAAATAGCTAAATGCAGCTGCCACTTCTACTCCAGCAGTTTCATTTCTTGCATTTCCCACCTGTTTCCTTGCTTCCCTGATAAATACAATCTTAAAAAATTTAAATGTAATGTCAATCGCCATGTTGTGTCTTGTTGAACCCTGTTCATCTTTTGTCCTTTCCTCAGTCCTCTCTATTCTTAGTCTTCTCTTTCACTTTCCTTCCCTGTAACCCCTTGAATACTAGTGAAATGATTAAAAAAAGAAAAAGGAACTAGAAACCCAAATGTAAACAGGAAACAAGGGATAAACCCCTAAACCTGTTCAAAAGACTGAGAAGGAATGTGAAGCGTATGATAGGCAAATCTGTCTACAAAGAGGTTTGTAACAGTGTCAAAGGAAAACAAAGTCTGTTGTCTGGAACAGTACACACCTCAATTGAAATACAGAAATAAAACTCTATGTGACAACAAAGAAAAAAACATGTCTTACCTTCAAAAAGAATTCACATTCTCTGTGCTTTGTTTTGGAAATAAAAATCGGAATTAAGATCATGTCTGCTTTAGCAAGGCTACAAAATATAGTAATTCTTGCACTTGTCTACCAGTCATGAACAATCACAGTCTTTCTTACACCAATAAAAGAATGCTACTTAAGACAACAAGTATTCTCTGTATTTTGTCGGTGAAGTATCTGAAATAGGTTTCAGTTTTACATAACACACAAAAAGTTGATAAGCCATAAAAATTTAAATTGATCAGCAATCACGGTTGAAGTAGCAGTTGTGAGTTGTGAATATTTTAATTTAAATCCACAGTATTTTTTATTGTGGACTATGAAACTGATTTATGACCTTTGAAATTACAATTACAGATTTTTGATTTTAGATCTGAAGTTCCATTCTTATTTTACTGCATTACAAAACAGTTGTTTTGTCTAGCCTTCTTTAAGAAGCCAATTCTTGGATAGCTTACCAACACTACCCACATCTTCCTGAATGCTTCTGTCAATTTGGTGTCACTGAATCATTCTCAATATGCATTGGAGTGAAGTTGTTACCAACACCAAAGCTTCCAAGAGAGTTGGTCTCACAAGCATTGAATCTATACTGCAAAAGGCTCATCTGCACTGAGTAGGCCATATGTCAAGAGTGGATAATTATTATCTATCATTCTGTGGTCAACAATACAGAGGGATATCACAGAAAAGATATTAAGACTATTAGAAAAGAAATCTCATCTCTTGTGGAATCAGTTTTCAACAATACACAACAGAAGCTGCTGAAAGGAGACATGTCAATGTATAGTTTTCTAAGCAGCTTCCCTACTGAAACATAATGCAAAAAAAGCTGAAAAAAATGATCCCATTTCTCAATATTTGTCCTTCTATAGATGCTGTGGGGAAAATTTACCAGTCTTAACCCCGCATCCATTCTCCATGTTTAGTTGTTTTCTTATTAATTCAAATCCATACAGAGATTGTACTTGTATCTCCATGAAGATAAACAATGCTCAAGGTCAAGTTTAATATGGAGTCTACCATTTCCTCATGCTTAGAATATTGCTGCCATATATGATATGGTGCTACTGCTTTATATCTAGAGATCCTTTATAAAAAGAATCAACAATTATTGGTCCTGATCTGGTATCTTGACTTCAGTTACTTTCCCACCACCATAAAGTTGCCTCCTTGTGCCTTTGCTATAAATACTTTCATGGTAATTGTTCGGAGGAGATCTTTGCTATGATACCTAGACTTTATGAATTTTAGCGTAGTACTAGACTGGCAATAAAGTCTCATCAGTTTACAGTTGAGTTAACCAAATGTAACCATAAGTTCTATGCTAAGTTTCTTTTCTTGTACTTCTCACTTATGGAACACTCTTTTCGATCCATGCTTTCCAGCCATCTTTAATGTTTAAAAATTTAAATGCAATATCAATCACAATCTACTATCCTCTTTATTACTCTTCCTTTGTTCTTGTTCCTTAGTAATGTTTCTGTTTTCTAATTCCTCTCCACCCAGTAACCTTTTGTATCTTAGTGTCTTTACTGCGTTGCTTGGGATGAACTCTATAAAAATTAAAAATTAAATATGTTGGCATGTAAAGGAGGAAAATTACGTAGTTCCAATGTCTGATCTGATAGTGCAATGGAAAGATGTTGCTGAAATACAAAATGTGTTTCATTAGTTCCTGAAGATGAAACATAATTTATTCAAGATGAAAAGGCTGAGCATCTATTGTTTACAAGACTATTGGAAGTGGTGCAAGTTCAAACCTCGCAAGCGACTCCAATCATATTCTGGCCTTGTACCTGATTAAGCTAACAAGAATTCAACCGATCTTAGAGCAAGGCAGCCATATTTGATACTTTTTGCTCAATGTAATACCCCCCCTTATCTTCAGTTTCTTTATTGAATGTACATTGGGCCTTCCTCAGTTTTGTTCATGCTCACACAAATGGGAATCAAAACAGTCAGGGAAAAACTGTGGGACCCAGGCATATGTTCACAATCTCAAAATTGTATTACATCTATTAAAGCAACAGAAATATGGTTCTACAGAAGCATGCTGAGAATACCATGGACCAAACATATGAGCAACAACAAAGTTTTAGAGAAAATGGAAACAAAAAGGACACTTATACTTAACATCAGAGAGAGATAGTTGAAATTTCTAGGGCACATAATGAGGAAAGATGACTTGTAAAATTTGATACTCACAGGACATATTGAAGGCAAGAGAGACAGAGGAAAACAATGCATAACATACCTAGGGAGCTTGAGTAAATGGATGGTGGAACAAGGTTTAGGAAAGATAACAAAAAGACAAAATTTATTAAGAGCTACAAAGGACAGGATATTGTGGAGAGCCATGATCACCAAAGCCCTAAAGGGACATGGGACATAGTGGAAGGATTAAAACAGACATTTTTCAATCAAAATGCAAGGAAAAA
Source organism: Acanthosepion esculentum (assembly GCA_964036315.1). Lineage (NCBI taxonomy): Eukaryota > Metazoa > Mollusca > Cephalopoda > Sepiida > Sepiidae > Acanthosepion > Acanthosepion esculentum. Next base: position 17,957,806 of record OZ038504.1, read on the forward strand.
GAAATTTAGATACTGATTAAAAACAAATGAAAAAGAAAGAAGAAAGCCAGCCAGTTTTCATTCATTCTTCAGGGTTCAATTGAGGAATGAAAAGGAATGTGCACAACAACTGAAATAGGAGATCATTAAGGAAGATATACACATATATCTATATAATAAATGCAATTGTCAGTGTGTCACATTGTTTTAATTAAACTGGCATAACTCTCTAACTTTCAATAACTCATCTTCTTCTATATAATAAATGCGAATTTCAGTGTGTCACTGTGTCACACTTTTTCAACTTTACTCCTAGAAGCTGTAGCTCAACATATTATGCAATTTTGGAATCAGGCCAACTTCATGAACAAATTAAAACATTCTGGGTCAGACCCACACTCTTGAAATTTTGGATTCCAATTTTTCATTACTGCAATTGTTTTTGGTGATATTTTTTTTTACATGAATTTTTGTGATGAATTTTTTTGTATAACTGCAATTTTTATAACTTGGAAATAAATTTGGGAATAATCAAAATTAATTGCAAAATCCAGCAAAAGTCACCCATGAAATAAAATAACTGTTTGTACAGAAAGTAAGGACCTATATATCTGAAATTGTCTTTAAATTACGTGGTGGTAGAAGAATCATTGTTGAACTTTTAAAAGTTAAGCTTAAATATTAATGCAATACTTACATGCAGTGATCAATTTTGAGTTCTTCTGTAGTTTATTGCATCTACTCCTCCCTACTCATTGTGATGAAGGCCCAATTAAGAGCCCTCCACAGGAGCTAGCTTAAATGCCACCCGATAGGGCAGCTCTTAATAATATACCAATTCCCATTCAGACCTAAAAGCCCTTCCTTTGCAGAGAAATGGCTGCAAATATATACGGTCTCTAATACTCTCAAGTGAAAGTCCAAATAAAACTGGCTTGAATCTAAAACATATCCTTAGTAGAATATAGCATATTGATGATTATATTAGATTTTCTGCAATCACTGATCCACATGTATTTATTTATTAAAATATCTGTTTTAATGCTATAATAACATAATAGTCCCAAAAGATATTTAAACCTCAAAATTCTAATAATGAACATTAAATTCTACTTTATAATTTTCTAATTAAATGAATGACAGCAAACAAATAAACATTTCAGAAGCCGAACTATATAAAATCCCAGTAGTTGTAAAATTTTTCATAACTTTTTCTAATACTAACTGTTAGTCTTCTTCTTTTATGTGCTATGCCCCTTCAGGATGTAGGCGACCATGGCTCTCCACATCTTCATTAATAAGTTTTGTCTTGTTGTCATTTCTCCCAAATTCTCTAGCTCAAATATGTTACGAACTGCTTTCCTCTGTCCCTCTTTTCTTCAATCTGTCCTGTCACTATCAAATTTTGCAAGTGATTTTACATGCCCCAGAAATTTCCACTGCATCTTCCTGATGTTAAGTATAAGTTTCCATTTTATTTGTATTATTTACATTACTTGGACTGTTATCCTAATCTTCATTGCAATATTCACAAAATTTTGGCTGTTGTACACTCCAGCCTTGTTCAAGTGATTGTAATTTCGAGCCTTTATTTCATCCACTGGAATATTTCCATGTGCCATGCCTCTTCTGGATGTCTCAGTTAAATGCTCCAAGTTTTGGTTCACCACTGCTGTGGCCTGGTATTGAACTCACAACTCTTTGGGTCTAGTCACTAGATCTACCAATGTCTTTATCTCATGTCTGGGCCATGTTTCCTTGACGACATCTGTGTATGAATTTTTGGGACTTATAAACCTAATGTCTCAGCAACCATTTTTGCCAGTTTGCAATTATTTTGTTGTTATTCATTGCTTTTCTCTAGCACTCCTTATTACTGGTTCCCATATTGTATTCATTTCTATGCTTTGTCGGCTCAGGAGATTTTTGTGGCCAAGCATATGTGCTGATTCCTTAAGTTTTCGTATTTGTCTATTATTTCAACCTCACCCCACAGGGGTGATGATCTCCCTTTTCTCTCCATATGTAAATAATGCAAGTAATCATAATACCGCATCTCAGAGATATAGACAGATATTGAAGTTTCCATCTTGTCTCCATTTTCTCTCAAACCTCATTGTTACTCACATGTTCAGGCTATGGTATCTTAAGCATTTCTGTGGCTTCAAGAAGACTTGAAGTAACCTTTACTAGGTGAGTTATAAACAGACATTCACCTCCATTTTTATAATTTTCATTACCCTCAATGAAGCCTTCTTAAAAATATGACTTCACATGTGTCGACCTTAAATACACTATAGAAAGTCCTTCTTCTCTTTTTATGCACAGTGTCTTTTCAGGACATGTGTGATCATGGCTCTCACCAACTTCCAATCCTAAGCAATGTTTGTCACTTCTCAGTCCATTTACTCCTATCCACTTACACAAGCTCCTTAGATATGCTACTCGCTGTTTCTCTCTGCCTCTCTTACCTTCAATATGTCCTGTGAGTATCAAATTTTCCAAGCCTTCTTTCTTCATTATTCATCTCAGAACTGTCTCTTTCTGATCCTAAACACAAGTGTTCTTTTCATTCTCATTTTCCTTAAAACTTCCTCATTGCTCACATGTTCTATGACATTCTCAGCTTCATTATTTAAAACCACATCTCAGTTGCCTCAAGTTTTCTTTTCATCTGTGAAGCAATTGTTCATCATTCACTGCCATATAGGAAGACTGACCTCACATAAGAGTTGAGTATTCCTACCTTTGTTTCTAATAAAACTTTCCTGTTTCTTAATATTTTGTTTAGTTTTGAAAGAGATTTTTCACTATTCCAATGTGCTTTCAGTTTTCTGTGTCACATTTTCTGTCATCTGTTTCATTACTTCTAAGTTTCTACGCTTACTTTTAGACGTCTCCAATTTGTAGCTCACACCTAGGGCTCTTCTTCATGCTGACAACCATATATTCTGTTTTCATACAATTAATGCTTAGCCATTTCATCTGCAGGTGCTTACTGCTGAAATTACATCAGCTGAGAATTGGTTGCTATTCATTAAAATATACACTTGGTGTCTTTCAACTTAGAGGCTTGATTCTATATCTATTATTTTGTTCTTATTCCAAAGAGAGTAATTTGCATACTTTCTCTTTCACACATGTATGGTTAAGCCAGATTTTGTTCTTTCACTTAAAAAAATGCCCTTTTTGATTGTCTTTTGATTCATTCTTTCATCTTTTCCTTAATATTTTTCCCTCCGACAGTTGAATTCTTTCTTTGACTGATATAATATTCACAGAATCTATAAAATTGGAAAAATTAAAAATGCATTTTTATTTGTAGCTGGTGAATGATTATTTATTGAAACTGTGTGTATTTAATTAAATTACTTGGTATTAACAATTGAGGAGTGTCTGAGAAAATATTACAAAATAAATTTCTTGTCGTTTGTTTTTAACTATGGCGAGAATTGAATAATGATTCAAAACAATTCCTAAAAAATGAAGGTAACAAGTGTTATGATTATCCAAGAATGTCCGAGGAGATAACTTGTTAGTAATTTCTTTGTTCAAGATTTTCTTCTACTTAATCAAATAGTCATTCAAGACAATTTGTAGAGGTTAATGAAGGCTGTAAAAGCAATGGTTGTCCTAGAGGAGATAAAACATATTACAACAAATTTCTTTGTTCTGGGTCTTCTTACTTTGGCAGAGTATAAATTCTAAGCACATATATACCGATGGATCAAAAACCATTGATAAAGTTGGATGTTCAGCAGTTCTTGATAATGTAACAATCTAAAAGCGCCTACCTGGGGAATCCTCTATTTTTAGTGCTGCAGCTATAATCATTGACTTAGCTTTTGATATCATAACAGACAATGAGCCAGACAACTTCATATTTTTCTCAGATTCACTATCTGTACGTACATCACTGAGAAGCAAAAACACAAACAATCCCTTAATTGTTAAATTGCTAAACAACATCAATCACATTTGCAAGAAAAAAAAAACTTGTCTTCTGTTGGGTACTCAGGTATCAGCATCCATGGAAATAGAAAAGCTGACATGGCAGAAAAGAAATGTCTAAAAATGAACACTTCAAATTTGAAAAACCCCTATACACAATTCAAAGCAATTATAAACTGATACATTCTAAACAAGTGGCATGAGCTATGGAACTACTACCCAAACAACAAACTTTACGAAATTTAACCCATTCTAGGAAATTAATACTATCATCTCAGACTTTCTTGGAAAGAAGTTGTCCTGTTAAGAATCAGAATAGGACAAACCTAGATCACTCATTCATTTCTCAAAAATAAAAATAAACAGCATGTCAGGAGGCATACACCATAAAACATATTCTAACCAATTGTAGTGACCTTTCCCCTATATGTCAATGATTTTATATGATTAGTTTAGAGGACCTCTTCAAAATGATAGATTATCCTACTTGAAGGAAGTTGGTCTATCTATGAGTCCAACCTGGGCGATATTGCCCACTGGTGGGCATTTTCATCTGTTGGGTGGGCGATGAGCAACTGAAGAAAAAATGGTGGGCAATTGGAAATTTTCATGAGTGATATAGGATTTTCAGTATTAAAAAGATATTACCATGTCATATGTTACCATATCATATTCAAAGGATATATGCAAACAACCTGTATAAACAGGAGGCTAATTGAGAATAGCTGGGTCACATTCAGAGATATTACATAAATATTCCTGCAAACAACAAATATTTTGGTATTTTCTACATTTTTGAGAAGTTTCATTACCATTCAAATAGTTCTTCAGACAAAGTAACTTTTTTTGGATATAACTCAGTTAAGGGAAGACCAAAACCAACAAAAAATATTTGCTGAATTTTTGTTAGTTGCTTGTAATATATATTCTTTTTAATTTTATAATTATGAATAAAAATTGTTTTATTTTTTGTCATCACCTGCAATGCTAACCGTAACCATAAAATTAAATTATATATATAGCTTTGATGGGATAAAGAACAAGTAGGAAACAGATCTTAATCTAATATGTTTCAGTTTATTTTGTCAGAGATCAAGACAGAAATGGTAAAAAATGGTAAAAAATGATAAAAAGCAAAGAGACGCAGATTAATGGTATGTTGTGTTTGGCTGTTTCTTATTGGTTAAATATGTGTCACATGTCATGAAGTAACAGATAATATTTAAGTATGCGTGACAAACATTCTCAATGCTAAAGTGTGTAAAAGTTAGTAAGATGCAGTAGGATGTTTTGATTGACTACATGTCACTTGTAATGAAGTTGTCAGAGTTAACTCCTCCTTAATTTCCTAATTGTCCAAATTGTTCCTAGGGGTTGCTATCTATAAAGTATAAATACTTGAGAATACTTTATTCTCTGTCTCTTTGTTACATTTTCAGTGGCCATTGCGACAATGTAAAGCTCTCGCAGAAGATATACGTTTCCCACTTGTGGGAAGATGCCATGAACATTATGCACACACACACATACACACACACGTTTGTATGAACATACTTTGAAACATGAACTCTACATTCATATGTCAGTCAGTTATGTGCAATGTGTGATACATGATTAGGTGATCATGTATCTTTCGATACATCACTGATGCAGCAGACTTTTTCCTGCAGTAGGTTGCCATTACTTTCTGCGGTAGACCAGTTGCCATCCAAGGCTAGTGAACCTGATCTGTCCTGCTATTTACCCTTAGCTGGGTGGAGAAGAAGTGGTTTCATACCTTTCCCAAGGGTATTAGCACATAAGTGAATGAAATGGATTCAACTGGATTTGTAAACCATTTTTGTTGTTTAATACATATACCAGTTTGTACATATATATATCGGTTTCTTGTTGTTTTTCTGTTACATTTTCTTTTGGTTGGACTCATCTCTAGTCTACCATATTTTCATAGTGGGTTATTTTTATTATAGGAGTTCTGCATGTGTTCATATCAAAACGTGTATATACCCACAGTCCACTATAAAGTAACAGATAATATTCAAATAAATATAAGAAAACATTCTGGATGCTAAAGTGTGTAAAGGTTAGTGAGATGCTGCAGGATGTTTTGAAAACTTTTCAATAAATTATATCTTATGTGTATTTTGTATATATATTGATTTTTATGTATTCAGAAGAGATAAGTTAGATTCATGAATAATACATTTGTAAAAAAAATGGTGATGTAATGTAGTTTTTAAACATGTGTTAATAGTTGGTAATATTGTTATAACTATATTTTCATAATATATATAATATATAGGTTTCAGTGGTCAAGTTTGTTGTCGTTTGTTTTTTAATAAGGTGGTAGCAGCAGCAGTTGTCGTATAAGTCAATGTTATTTGTTGCCTCCCTTTGGTATTTTTATGGCATCATAAAATCAGTTTATGAACCAGTAACAAACATTTACCAAACAATTTGTGTATACTTTTGAATATTTACTACACAACTGTGCAGTGGAAAATGTTTCCATGTGAAAGTGGGTGATGATGCAAAAAAACTGGAGAATGATGGAATCAATAACCCAAAGGATTGTTTAAAAGCCATATATTTAAAAAAAAATCTTTTTGGCATTACATAACCATAAAATATGTCATTAAAATGAAACCCAAAAACAAATTTTTACAGAGGATCATCATGGTGTACTATATTAGTCAGCCAATTCATAATGTAGAAACAGGAGAGAAATGGAGTCCGATTTTAAAGCAGCAGGACATTTTAGTTTGAGTTTAAGCTAGCTACTCCACAGTGTTGTTGGCTTAAGAAATTCAAAGAAAATTTTCCTTACATTTGGAATATCATTTATGTTATTTAATTGAAGCAAGATTTATTTTATTTTGAGTTGCTATATTATTTTTTATGTAGATTGTAAAAACAAACTTTTTTGGTCTGTAATTCACTATGGTAAAATGGTATTTAGGAATCTTTGTTTTGTTACTTTTGAATTTTAAGCTTCTTATTTAACATTTTTTACTTAAAGTTTATTAAGGTTCTTCTAAAAAAACAAAACAAAAGAACTTTGCTTCTCCCATAAAAGTTTTAAGTTTTTCAGAAGACATTTTTGTTTTTTACTGTGACATTTTTGTAAAATTAAATAAAATGACATTTTGTCAATGGTCACAAAGTTATTTTAATTTTTTTAATAGCTGATTTTGTTGAAATTTAGATACTTAATTAACTAAATAATTAAATAAAAGATTATATAATATTTTGCAAACCTCATAACCAATACCCCCCTCCAAAAAAAAAAAGAAAAGAAAATCAATTTATAAAGTGGATTTGCAGTTTTAAGGCAACCCTCTAAAATGTATGTTTTTAACTTATTGGCATAGGGGAAAGGTAAAAGTTGGGATTAAGAGTATAATTAATTTGGCTTGAAAAATTACCCCTAAATTAAAGCGGTAAAAGAAATAATTGTGTTTAAGAAGCTAAATCTATCATTTCAGATATTACCTAGTTTCCAGCAATGCCCTGGTAGTGTTGTATCATTGCTTGCAAAACAAATTACAGAAGCCAGCAAGACAAAACTGTGTATGAGATGAAAAAATATCAGTTTATTGTTTTCCAAAAGACAAAAATGAAAGAGAGCAATAGAGAAAATTAGTTCCAAATGCCAATTTGAATGTTACAAACAATACAGTTATTTGTGAACTACATTGGCCTTCAAATTATCAGATATCTTGAGTCAGCACTTTTCAGCAATGGCCTCCAAAATGGTTGGAATGAAATACAGCTCAGATATAGTAATATGTGCTTTTGAGTACTATGCAACATTATGGTCAGTGTATGATAGATTAAGACAGGATTTTCAATTACCATCATTAGCAACATTAAGAAGAATGACATCAAAAGTTTCAAAACTTAATGGAAAATCTTTTTTGCTGTTTGTATTTAATACTTTTAATGCCAGTCAAAAAGGGCGCATAATTCTCCACGATGAAGGATATATCAAGAAAATGTTACTATATCATGGCAAACGAGTATTTGGTACGTCTGTTGACAATCCATCTCTACTTGCTCAAACAGTACTTGGTATAATGTTGACATGTTTTAATAAGGGGTCTAAAATTTCTTACAAGATTGATTCCAATTTCAGAATTAACATCAGCCTTTTTATTTGAACAATCACCTCTGTACCAGCTGATGTAAAGGATATCATATGTGATGGCAACTGAGTAAATCAAACTTTTTTGAAATTATATCCTACACTACCTGTAAAACCTTGGTTAACTGAAGATAATAAACATTTGCTTTTTGATTATGTTCATCTGCTGAAAATATTCACAAATTTTGGCTCACAGAAAAGACGGGAGAACTAATTTTTTAAGATAATGAAATAAAATGGGCACATCTTAAACATTTATATTGTTTTGAATCTGACAGGTTTTGGCATGCACTCTCAAAAAGGTTGCTCACCTCTGGCCTAGCACCTTAGTGGCTTTATTGCTTTGCTTGGGGTGAAATGATAGCAAAAAATATTTAATAAAGTTGCATTAAAAAATCTTTTGGAAGAATCTTATGTTTATAAATGCTAATAAAAAACAATGTATTCATTAAAATAAAACCTCCACATATTAAACATCATATTTATCTCACATTCTTCTGGGTAATAGGGAGAACATGATACACAGTAATGATACTTCTTTTTTAATTTTCCTTTGAGAAATTGTAAGTGTACTTGATAAACTTTTTTATACTTAATTTCAACCAATGCAAAGATCAAAAATCACTCCTCAAGGCAGTTATTAAAATGGGTGTGATGAATGAGGTATGTGATATGAATGAAAGAAGAGGTGGCAAGGTGTGAAAAATATGAAGACAAGGAATATAAATAATGTTTCACCCTTGACTTTTAGACTCTTGGCTTTTACGGGTTAAATAAGGTTTGACCATTGGCTTTTAGAAGTTAATGTTTGACCCTTAGCTTTAAGGGGTTAATATTGTAGTGTTCAAGAAAACATTCATACAGAAGTCTGTCCCTCAAGGTAGCAGTTATTGGGGAAAAAGCTTCCTGAATGGAAACTTCTTACATTTGAAATATGGAAGAAATGAGGGTGATTCAACTCTGTGGTCGTGGCATGACTTATTTAATTACTTATTTTTAGAATGGCCATTTTTTGTATGCAATATTTTTTAGCAAAAATAATTTTTTCTTTTCTCCCCCTTCTTTTTCTTTAGTTAATTTTGGTCATTGTCCTTGATTCAGAGTCAAATAAATCCCAGTCTGTTCTGACCTGATGCCTCTCTAGCCTAAGCTGAAATGGTTCTTTGTCTCCCCTTTTTCTTCTTCAGTTAATTTTGGTCATGGTTCTTGATTGAGAGTTGACTAAATCCTGGTCTGTTCTGGCCTGATGCCTCTCTAGCCTAAGCTGAAATGGTTCTTTCCTACGCACAGAATAATGCCTGGGAGAATTTAATTTGTTCCAAGACAAATCACATGTAATCAAATTAAATGCCAATTACCTGAGTAATTGCTTTTCAAGTAGTGTCATGTATTTCACTTTGTTTTTCCTTTGCAATGAGATCAAGTTTCACTGAATGTCCTGCTTTGACCAGTTAAAATCAGATCCCTCACATTTGTAACACATCAACTTGATATCATCCAAAAAACATTGTTTTATCATCAAGAAAGTCTGTACTATTTTTCCTAACCAGAACCCCAAATACTAATACATATATTAAGCACTAGATAGCTTTAGTGTACACATTACTTCCTACCTTCTCTCCAAAGATGTTAGCTCTAATGTCATAATTTGCCTAGTCATGAATTGATTGGTGATTCATTATCACGTATAAAACTTTAGTGTGCAAGGAATCTGATGCAATATAATTACTTGCAAGCCATTGTTAATAACTGATCTTCACTTGGTACTTACTTATTATAGGCTTGTGCCAGACTAAGTTAATATTAGTAAATATCAACATACTTATGTGTAATGTTTTAATGTTTCCAAAAATTATGATTTTCTTCAAAGAATATATACTCATCTCATATTGTTTTGTTGATTATTTGTTTTCAATATGCTTGCTACCTTTGAGACCAATACATTGTCTTGTAGCTTCCCTGTGGCTAATATGTTAATTTTGCAAATTCCTGGTAACCAATACGTTGCATTCTATATTTCTTTGTGGCAAATACATTGCCTTGCAAATTCTTTGTGGCCAATACATTGCCTTGCAAATTCTTTGTGGCCAATACATTGCCTTGCAAATTCTTTGTGGCCAATACGCTGCCTTGCAAATTCTTATTGCTGCCACATATGGTCCTGTGCCCCTACTATTTACCTTGAGCTCCTTGATAATATCCAAAGAAGAATCTGCAATATTATTGATCCTGATCTGGTAGCTCAGCTCTATTCACTTTCTCACTGCCGTAAGGTTGCCTCTCTATGTCTTTTTTTATAAATACTTCCATGATAATGGTTCAAATGAGCTCTTTGCTATGGTCTCTAGAGTTTTTGAATTTAAGCATAGCACTAGACTGGCATCGAGATCTCATCAATTTACAGTTGAGCTGGTTAGATGTAGCCATAAATTCTATGCTAACAGTTTCATCTCTTACACTTCTCACTTGTTGAAACTAAAATGGCTATTTTTGTAGTGATTTTATATCATATTTATGCTAAACTTTCCAAATAAATAATTATATTTGCTCTACTCTGTATTGAGCACTCTTTTAAGAATAGTAATTGTTGGTTATTGGAATTTATTCCGTATATATATATATATATATATATATATATATATATATATATATATATATATATATATATAAACAATCAAGAACAATCTTACCTCATGTAGGGAATAGATTTTTAGTAAAACAATTTTTCTTGAGTATTTGCCTATTGCTCTGTATAAATAAATTACATCAAGCTCTCTTTTGTGGATCTATCTTAATATTGTTATATTACTAAGACCCACTTGGATTATATACCCATGGATTTTATTTTACATTTACGATATATATATATATATATATATATATATATATATATATATATATATATATATATATATATGTTATGGGAACTTACCCATAATAATAATGGACTATTCCGGACATCATAAATACTGCTCCTCAAGAGGAAGCAGCAGACAATTCAGAGTCAGTCAGCCAGTCGATTTAGACAATTACTGTAAGACATTTGAATAGTGATACTTGTCGAGACAACATAGTTCACTTTAACCAAACCTGATTGTCATTACTAATACTTCTACTTCTTTGTACATATTTCTGTTTGTAATATATCTGTGTTATTCCATACCTGTGTTCGAGTTATTCTTCATTGGTTCTACCTTGGACCATCACCGTGGTACAAGGAACTTGGACCATAACAAGTGGCGACGAGGTAACCCAAAGAAAAAACGAACTCTCTACGCGGAGGACGTATCTTTTTTGCAATCCGTCGCACATAATAGTGGTGGACGAGTAAACTCTAAAAACAAATCCAGTTCTACGCGAGATTCTAAAGAAGCAAGTTCTACGCGAGATTCTAAAGAAGCAAGTTCTACCCGTACACAGAAAAAAAAAAGAATTTTCTTTTTGGATATCAATTTTTCTGGCAACAAAGGAATTTTTTGGGGGCGGGTACGCAGGTTTCAGAATATCAGGTTACACTAAAGTAAAATACGTACACAAAATTACGTTAACATGGAAGATTTAAAGTCAACCATTATGGAACTTATCAAAATCCAATTTGAACAGCAACAAAAGTACGAACAGAAACATCTTGAGTTACAAGAATTATTGCTACGTGTAATGTCAAATAGAGAGCAACATTCCGAAAATAAAACAGTTCTCTCACAAGACGCTATTTGGAGTACTATCGAAGATTTCACGTATGCACCCGAAGAAGATAAAACTTTTGCAAATTACTTACGAAGGTACGAAGATCTATATGAATTTGACTGCAAAGATTGGTCAGACGCACGAAAAGTACGTCTATTACTAAGAAAATTAGGCACATGCGAATATACCAAATAACGTAGAAAAACAAGTGAGATAACTTTTAAAGAAGCCTTAAAAATGTTAACAGAATTTTTCAGCCATAATACCTCACTATTCCACAAAAGATGGAAATGTCTGAACCTTACAAAAATGGACAACGAAGATTACATACCTTTCGCGTCTATTGTTAATAAATATTGTGATGATTTCACATTATCGTAACTCAGCGCGGACAATTTCAAATGCTTAATATACGTCCAAGGACTGGTTTCAACCAAAGACGCGGAAATGAGACGCTGAATCCTTACTAAATTGGAGAGTGAACAAGATTTGACACTTCAAAAACTAGCAGAAGACTGCCAGAGATGCATCAGTGTGAAGAAAGACTCAAAAGACATAGGAGAAGCTGGCATAGCACACATACGTAAAGTACGAAGACAAACCAACTTTCCCTCCTCAGAAACAAACCAAGCCAATTTTCCCCTCTCAAGAAAAGGTAATACAAAATTTTCTAACTCTAAAAGTCAATATAAGAAAAAACTATCACCCAGTCCATGCTATCGCTGGACTTGGCATTGGTTTAAAGACTGTACATACCGTTTTAAAACTTGTCTAACATGCAAAAAAATAGGACACAAAAGTTCTCATTATTGGTCTAGAAGAGAAAGCAAAAGCAGAATAAGAATCACGAGGACTGACCACGCTGATGAGACTAACATAAGAAAATACGTACAAGATGAAATGCAAAATAGAAAAGTCAGGTTACAGCTGGATTCTGGCTCAGACTTAACTATTATAAAACTACAAACATGGAGAAAACTGAACAAACCTTCCATGTTAAAAACGGATAAAATTGCTAGATCAGTTACGGAGAGAAAGATAAAATTTGAGGGTGAAGTAATTACAAATGTAAAATTTAATGGAATGACGAAAAAACTAAAAATGTACGTCTTAAGAAATACAGAAAACCTATTCGGAACGGACTGGATGCAAAAATTCGAATTGTGGGACTTACCAATAAGTACGTACTGCCAAAATGTAAAAGGTTTACCAACCGAGTCAGACAAATTAAAAGAGAAACTAAAAACGAGTTTCCCCAAAGTATTTTCAGCAGGTCTCGGAAGATGTCAGAAAATGGCAGCAAATATCGAAATAAAAGAAAACGTTCAACCTTTCTTCAAGAAAAAAAGGAGCGTGCCGTTTGCGTCAATAGAAAAAATTGATCAAGAATTAACTAGACTCGAAAACACTGGCATATTGACAAAAGTAGAATACAGTAAATGGGCCGCACCGACGGTCTACGTCAAAAAGAAATCAGGAGAAATTCGAGTTTGCGCTGATTTTTCTACGGGTTTGAACGCAGCAATAAAGGACTACCATTATCCTCTACCCAGTCCAAAAGAAGTATTCACTAAAGTTAATGGCGGAAAATTTTTTTCAAAAATAGATTTAAGTGAAGTTTACTTGCAAATTCTAGTCGATGAGGAAAGTTCAAAACTACTGCAAACTATTGTACAAATACCAAAGATTACCTTTTGGGATTATGGTCGCGCCGGCTATATTCCAACAGACAATGGATACGATGCTTGCTAGAGTACACAATTGCATACCTGGATTACGTATTGATTAATAGCGAAAGCGTTGAACAACACTGGCAACATGTACAAGGGGTGTTTAAGAGAATACAAAGCTATGGATTCAAAGTAAAAGAAAATAAATGCGATTTTTTCATGAAGGAAATTAAATACCTTGGCCATATCATAAATCAAGAAGGTAGACGACCAGACCCTGAAAGGTCAACAGCAATAAAAAAAATGCCAGTTCCTAAGAACATATCAGAGTTACAAAGTTTTCTAGGCTTAGTGAGTTACTACCAGGAATTCATTAACCAAATGTATAAACTTCGCGCACCACTGAACGAGCGGCTAAAGAAAGAAAAAGTTTGACAGTGGACAGATCAATGCCAGGAAACATTTGACAAAATAATTAAAACGTTAACTTCAGATTTATTTTTGGCACACTACGATCCTAAACTAGAAATTATTGTAGCAAGTGATGCGAGCGCCTACGGAGTCGGCGCGTGTATATTGCATAAAATGCCAGATGGGACAATAAAACCCATCACACACTACTACCCTACTACCAGCGGAGAAAAATACTCACAAATAGAGAAAGAAGCTCTGGGAATTATCTTCGCAGTCACAAGGTTTCATAGGTACATCTATGGTAGATTTTTTACTCTTCAAACGGATCACAAACCGTTACTAACAATTTTGGGTTCGAAAAAAGGTCTACCGGTTTACACTGCAAATAGGTTACTAAGATGGGGGACAATTCTTCTGAACTACAATTTCAGATTGGAGTATTTACCAACGAAAAAGATCGGGCATGCGGATGGTCTGTCGAGACTTATACCAACAAAAACAGAACCATTGGAAGATACGGTAATCGCAGCCTTAAGAAATGAAGAAGATATCAGGACAGTACTATGTTGTACAGTTAGAAACCTCCCAGTCACACTACAAGACATAAAAAATGAAGCCAAAAATGACGAATTCATAAATGAAACAAAGGCAAAAATAGCAGAAAAAGATAAGCAAATATCGGACAGCTTTTCTCTATGCGATAATGTGCTACTTTACAACGAAAGGGTTACAATTCCCAAAACCCTACAAATGCGAATCCTAAAGGATTTCCATAGGGGCCATCCTGGTGAAAATAGAATGAAGTCGCTAATGCGAAGCTATGTATATTGGAAAAATATGGACCAGGATATTACTCAGATGGTTGAAATGTGCAAGGGTTGTAACTTAGCAGCCAAAACACCGCCAATCATACATAAGCCATGGCCAGAGACTTATCGTCCGTGGTCAAGAATACACGCAGATTGTGCAGGACCAATTGACGGGTTCTACTATTTAATCATAGTGGATAGTTATAGTAAATGGCCGGAGGTGTTTCGTTGCAAAAATCCTACTGCAGAAACAACCATAAATTGCCTCCACGAACTATTCGCTCGGTTTGGAGTAGTGGATTGCCTAGTCACAGATAATGGAACGCAATTCACATCAGCAGATTTCCAAGAGTTTTGCGAAATTTATCAAGTAAAACATATAAAATCCCCGCCTTATCACCCAAAATCAAATGGACAAGCGGAGAGAGTTGTTGATACACTCAAAAGAGCGCTACGAAAAGCCTATGTTGTGCCTACGGAAAAAGCATTACAACAATTTCTTCAGTTATATCAAATTACGCCAAATAATGCTACACCATCGACATTATCACGCGCAGAAGTGATGTTTGCTAGAAAAATCAGATCAGCATTTGATAAATTGCTACCAAGTCAAACGAAACAAGTAACACAGCCCTACGCACCAAAAAGAAAATTCCTCCCAGGAGAAAAAGTTTTTTTAAAGCATATAAAAATAATACATCTTACTGAGAGAAAGGGACAATTGAGAAAAGAATCGGCAATATGGTGTACAGGGACAAAAATTCTCACATAGAAGACACGTAAACCAAATAAGGAAGAGACCGTTACAGGATGCTAACGGTCCACCCCAGGAAGAGGTGATCGACACGATTTTCGATACATTTGATATAAAAAGGCCGCAAACAATGCCAGAACCAAGAAAATCGTCCAGAAAAAGAAAGTCCACAGAACCTTTGGAAATAGATCCAAAGAAAAAAAGATATTAAAAACCCCTGCTACGCAAAAGCTTCGGAAGGGGGGTGTTACGGAAACTTACCCATAATAATACTGGACTATTCCGGACATCCTAAATACTGCTCCTCAAGAGGAAGCAGCAGACAGTTCAGAGTCAGTCAGCCAGAGTCAGAGTTGAGTTAGACAATTACTGTAAGACATTGGACTAGTGATACTTATCGAGACAACATAGTTCACTCTAACCCAATCTAATAGTCATTACTAATACTTCTACTTCTTTGTACATATTTCTGTTTGTAATATATCTGTGTTATTCCATACCTGTATTCGAGCTATTCTTCATTGTTTCTACCTTGGCCTATCACCGTGGTACAAGGAACTTGGACCATAACAATATATATATATATATATATATATATATATATATATAGATATATATATATATATTTATCTATATATCCCTATCTATTACTATATATCACAATCTCCCTCTGTCTATTTATCTTTTGATCTCTCTCTATATATATCTCTACTTATCTTTCTCTATCTTCATTTATCTCTTTCTCTCTCTCTATCTCTATTCATCTCTTTCTCTCTCTCTCTCTCTATCACTATTTATCTCTCTCTGTCTATCTCTATTCATCCCTCTATCTCTCTCTCTCTATTTATCTTTCTCTCTCTCAATTTATCTTTCTCTCTATCTTTCTCTTACTACCAATCTTTATCTATTTTTCTCTATCTCAATCTTTCTCTCACGACCTATCTTTATCTTTCTTTCTTTCTTTCTATGTTTATCTCTATCTTTCTCTTTCTCTCTCTCTCTCTCTCTCTATCTTTCTCTCTCTATCTATCTCTCTCTTTCTCTCTCTATCTTTATCTTTATCTTCTCTCTCTTTCTCTCTGTATCTATCTCTATCTTTCTCTCTCTATCTCTCTCTTTATCTCTCTCTCTCTATCTCTCTCTCTATCTCTCTCTCTCTCTCTCTCTCTCTCTATATATATATATATATATATATATATATATATATATATATATAATATTTAAAATAATAAACACACCAACCCTTTCTGCTACTGCAGTTTCCACCAACAAATGGTTTCTGCCTGAAGAAACTATTTAATGGTGGAAACCACAATAAGGGTTGGCATGTTTATTATTTTAAATATTAAATAGCTCTGCACTTTTTTAAACTGTGCATTGAGCACTTTTTTCTTAATAAAACCATTTCCTAGAGAACATATACATTCTTGTTTGCAAAAACAGTTTTACTATATATATATATATATATATATATATATATATATATATATATATATATATATATATATATATATATATATATATGAACACTTTGATCAATCAAGACACTCATTAGACAACTGTAAATGTTTATTGATAGATTCAGGTTTTAGTTCAACATACACACGAAGAAAAAAAGAGAAATACTGGATTTTAAAATTAGACACATATAAACTAGGGTTAAACAAAGACTTGGGTATTTTAAATCTGTATAAATATTTCAATAGTTAAAAAAGTTCTTTAGATATAGTTAAAAAACCTTTTTAAACAACATCTAAAATACTATCGTTAGATTTACGTTAAAAAATTCAAACACAGTTGCATTCCACATCACGTGACGTCCGCGTCTCGCGACGGACGCTACTTGTAAACAAACTTCCGAACACAGTTATTTAATTAATTTCTGAGGAAGGACCGAGGCGGTCTGAAATATCAAATATATAAAAACATATAAATAAATAATTTCACAAAAAACACCCAATTTTTTTTCTTTTAATTTGCAACTTTTCAGTTGTTTTATCCATATTATATACATATCAAGAAAGTATACGTGGCTTCTCAGTATGCTATATATATATATATATATATATATATATATATATATATATATATATATATATATATATATATACACCATCAGTTGAACGGATGTCAAAATTCATTTTAAAATACACCCCTACCATACCTAGACTTAACCTCTTTTTCGAACGTAACTCATAATTGATACAATAATTGTTAATAAAAATAAACACGCTACCGCCCCTGTCTAAATGACTAGATTTCTCTGTATCCTTGGAAACAAAAAATTATGAGTTGTATGTGAGTTTAAAACTCAGTAAATTTAAAAATAAGTTATTCCAAAATTCACTTGAAGATGAAACAGAACTAATGCTTTTAATTTAATTATATTATTAAATTTGAAGTTTCTAGCTTCGTTTTTTTAAACATGGTATGTGTAGCGAAGAAACCTTATTTTAAATCAGTTAATTTATAATAATTATGCCCTGTAAATTTACACTGAGCACCGTTTTGTAAAAATTAAAATATATATATATCAATAAGAACACCGGATTATATATCTTACTGTTCTTTCTTTTTAATATATATATATATATATATATATATATATATATATATATATATATATATATATATGTGTAAGTATTTATAAATGTTAAAAACAATAGGAAAACTGTAATATTAGCCAACGTGTTTCGTCCAATGTGAACTTTTTCAAGGCAAAAATGAAATGAATTTATTTAAACAAGTAACTATTAATAACAAAACAAAATGTCCTTAGCCATAGGAAAAATTTAGTTGCTAAGGACATTTTGTTTTGTTATTAATAGTTACTTTGTTTTAATAAATTCATTTCATTTATATTGTTTATTTTTCTTGTTTTTTTTTCTACAGGTTAATTCTACAGGTTAACAGGTTAATTTTTCACATATATATAGATATATCATCTTAACTTTTTTCCTCTACCCAGTGTTTAAAAAAATCAAATAAATTGCCTGAATGGTAGTTTAGTTTTCTCTCACATTTTTTTAATGAAAACTTAAAACATCTTAAAATCTAAATATATAGTTAGATTTCATTAATGAACAGCTGTAGATAGGTTTGTCTATCGCCAGTTCACACTCCTTCCTTGTCTTTTGAACAGGAGTCAAGGTTTATTCCTTGTTTCCTGCTAAGGATTGGGTTTCTGGTTCCTCCTAAAGTCTAGTTATTTTCCTTCACCTACCTCCACCAAATAACCGCTTGCATCTTAGCGGCATTATCACCTTGCTTGTAATGAAAGGATTAAAAAAAATACAATGCCTAGTAAATCACTATAAAATACTAGCAGCATTATTAACATTAACAATATTTTCAAATATATATATATAGGATGCTTTCTCATTTGATCAAATTTTAAGAAGTTGGTCAGGCTGAGAACTTTTCAGCTCCCATTTATGTATTGTGTTTTTGCTATTTCACTTTCATTTTTACTGACAAAAAGAAGCACAATACATACATTTATTCACAACATTGTCAACAAAACTCTGGTAATGTGTTATGCAAGCTGGAAATACTCAGACATCAGACAATTTATATTCAATTTTTCCCGAGAAACTAGGAAAATAGTCTGAAATATAGAAAAAATATACATGTAGATATACATATATATTGAATTTGACTCTCATTCCCCTCACCATTATGTTTTATTGTCAAATGGAGGCGTAAGTCTATTTTCTTATATGAGTAACCAGAAATTTGAATATGCCTCAGTCTTCCTCCCTAACCGAAAAGACGTGGTGGCTAATATATTGGTCAGATTAAAACTATTCACAACAAATGGAATTTTCCATATTTTATATGCAAAATTGTTCTGTATTATACTGTTAATAGTAATTGCCTTCTAGCTATCTAACAATCTTGTAATAACGCTTATATTCATATGAAAAAAAGTGTCTATTCTAATCATCACTCATTTCCACTTGTCAGTGATAACAATGGATATTATAGGAACTTCGGGGCGGGGGGTAGGGGAACTTTACTGGGGAGTAGATTGACCATGTACTCACTCCCACATTTTTTCTGTTTACTATAATGGCTTACCAGTGACGTGACCAAAGTCAAAATAACTGGTGACATGACAAAACACAGGGAGAGTTAGATTCATGCCTTTCTCAAGAGCATTACTGAATAAGTGATATAAAAAATCTTGACCAAAATTTGAATTTGGCAGTTGTTTTGGAAAACTAATTTTCCAACAATTTCACCATGTAAGTTTCTTTTCAGAAGGAACCATATTAGAACTAACTCAACTAAGCTTAGTAACACAAAAAGCCACCCAGTGAGGAATAAATTCACGATGGTATTAATGGTTTGTGAAACTAGTCTTATAATTTCCTCTAAGGTGAGACACAGCTTTACTAAGGTTAACTTATTACAGCATATAGCTACAAGTGTGCAACACTCAGTGAGAAAAGACTTACGGCCAATTCACATTGAAACACGGGTTCCCGTATGATCAGCAAAGTTAAACAACATCCAGCCTGGTCAGTACCTAAATGGGAATACCAGGTGCTGTAAGCATGGATGTGCAGGTGGTGTAATGGATAGTGGTATGGAATTGTTAATTGGAGAGCTGAGCTCCAATTACAGTTGGGTTCATTATATTCACTTACACAAAAATACCCTTCTCCCACCAGGTATGGATTAATTAATAAAAACTTGTATCTAACTTGTAACTAAATAATTATTATCTCCCCCACCACCCCAAATTCTTACAATCTAAAAATATTTTCTGGCTTTAATCTTTACAACTCTGCACTAACTTTCAGAGTTGTATCCCCTGGATCCACATTAATTTTGGGTGTGGTAAGTTTTTAAATGTTGGATATATTACTAGCACTGTAGCTTTTGTGGTTTTAGAGATATTTTTATAAAATTTTCAGGGTTTTTGCATGAAAGGATGTAGGAAATGTTGACATTTTTACTGTACATAAAATAAATTTTGAGAAAAAAAAACATGAAAACTAAAAAATAACTTCTGTATTTTATTCAGAAGCACACTTGTTAATTGTGTAATCCAAACCCAAAATCCACCTGGTAGCTGACCAAAGTATGATAGCTTTCAAAGCAGGGGTAAGAATTGACAGGGGTAAGGACCTGACAGCACCGACACACATAGGTAGTTAAGGGCCTTTTTTGTCCCTGCTGGAGCACACTACATAGTCAGATGCAGAAGGCTTTCCAGTGCTGACATGCTTAGGATATATCGTAATGTAGTGTTTGCCCATAACCAGCCTGTCCAGAATATCATTGGAGCAGCTTCCTTGGCGGAAACACAATCGGTTGATACCCTTCAAGAAGTTTGTACCCTATCTTCAGGAGGAATTTCTCAGCTGTTGTTTGGAGTGTAATGCCCTCCAAATCACCAAATAATCACAAAAGCAGCCTTCAAATAAGTTTAAAAAAAAGCTTTCTTCCACCACCTCAGCAACTTGTGCTCAGCAATAAAAAAAAAGTTAGCTGCTTGTCAAAGCAGTCAAATCTTCTCATGTTTCTAGTGTAGCTCTCAATGGGGCTGAGCTTGTCCATGACACGAACTTGGTCCTGGTGATGCTTCAACCTGACTTTCTTGCTGAAGGTCCGATCAGAGTTGCTGGTAGTAAGCAGGTTGACCAGCTGGCTGTCAGACCAGGACAAAAAGAGACTGTTGCCATCATCCTTGGTAATGGGAAGTGTTATGGGCCCTTACCTATAACTACAGAATGAACTCTTCCTAACACTACGTATACTACGTCTCTCAAGAGAGAGGGACGAATCGAGTCGAACCGATAGTAGTTCACTCCAAACCAGACTGACAGTCATACTAACACCTTCCACATCTTGTATTATTATTTCGTGTAATATATCTTCGTTATTTCTACGCTTGTGTTCGTGTTGTTCTTCCTTGGTCCTAACCTGGACCATAACAGTGGCGACGAGGATAGTGAAGAAACGAATTCTACGCGGAGAATCTAAAAAAAAAACCTTTTTGCTATCGATCGTTCATAACAGAGGCGACGGAGGTATTGAAAAAAAAAAACAAGTTCTACGCGAAGATAAAAAAAAAGAAAAAGTTTTTTTGGACACCAACCTTAACAGTGGTAACGAAGACACAAATTTTACCAGTCAGCCAGAACAGAATCGATTTCTACGCAGGAAAATGTTTTCGTAATAAGGTTCCAGAACAATAGGCGACAAAGACCTAAAGTCTACACTGAAAAAAAAGGAAAAATCGTTACACAAAATTACGGTGTAAATAGGGAAGACTTTAAGGCAACCATATTGGAACTAATGAAAATGCAATTCGAGCAGCAACAAAAACAAATTAGGAAAGACAGACTAGGCTCGAAGAAAAACAATTAGAAATTCAACAGAAAAACGAAGAGAAGCAACTCGAACTACAAGTTCTGTTAAGGTTGGTGTCCAAAAAAACTTTTTCTTTTTTTTTATCTTCGCGTAGAACTTGTTTTTTTTTTTCAATACCTCCGTCGCCTCTGTTATGAACGATCGATAGCAAAAAGGTTTTTTTTTTAGATTCTCCGCGTAGAATTCGTTTCTTCACTATCCTCGTCGCCACTGTTATGGTCCAGGTTAGGACCAAGGAAGAACAACACGAACACAAGCGTAGAAATAACGAAGATATATTACACGAAATAATAATACAAGATGTGGAAGGTGTTAGTATGACTGTCAGTCTGGTTTGGAGTGAACTACTATCGGTTCGACTCGATTCGTCCCTCTCTCTTGAGAGACGTAGTATACGTAGTGTTAGGAAGAGTTCATTCTGTAGTTATAGGTAAGGGCCCATAACACTTCCCTACGAGCAGTAACAAATAAAGGACAAAATTCTGGAAATGAAGCGGCATTCTCGCAAAATGCTATATGGAGCTCTATCAAAGACTTCACTTATGCACCGGACGAAGACAAAACCTTCGCGGCTTACTTCAGAAGATATGAAGATTCATATGAGTGTGATTGCGGGAATTGGTCAGACGCGAAAAAAGTACATCTACTACTGAGGAAACTGGGGTCAAGCGAATACATGAAATTCGTAGACTACATCCTACCGAGGAAAACGAATGAGTTGACATTCAAGGAATCCGTGAAACTTTTAACGGAATTATTTAGTCCGAACACTTCACTATTCCACAAAAGGTGGAAATGTTTAAATTTAACAAAAAAGGATAGCGAAGACTATATAACATTCGCTTCCGTAGTAAACAAACACTGCGATGACTTATCTGAACTCATCCCTGACAATTTTAAATGTTTGATATTCGTCCGAGGCCTGGTTTCGACTAAAGATGCGGAGATCAGACGGAGAATTCTAACAAAACTTGAGAGTGAACCAGAATTGACGCTACAAAAATTGGCTGAGGACTATCAGAGATGGATAAGCGTAAAAAAGGACTCGAAAGATATCAAAGAGTCTGGCGTTGCTCACATACGAAAAGTACAACGACAAACACGTTTTTCTCCCTCCTCAAAAACAAACCAAACCAATTATTTTACTACAAAAAGTCAAATGAAACCTCAGAAGAAACCACCACCCAGTCCATGCTATCGCTGTGGGACTTTGCATTGGTACAAAGATTGTCCATACCGCTATAAGACTTGTCTGTCATGCAATAAAGTGGGACATAAAAGTTCGCACTGTAGAACAAAGAAAGAAAACAAAAGCTGAGTAAGAGTCACTAGAACTGACCAAGCGGACGGGATAAATATACGAAAATATATACAAGTAGAAATGCTAAACAAAAAAATCAGATTACAATTAGATTCCGGATTAGATTTAACCATTATTAGCTTACAGACGTGGAAGAAATTAAACAAACCGAACATGTTGAGAACAGATAAAATAGCCAGGTCGGTAACAGGGGAAAAATCAAATTTGAGGGGGAGATTATCACAAATGTGACGTTCAGCGGGATGACCAAGAAATTAAAGATGTATGTTCTAAAAAATACGGAAAATTTATTTGGAACTGACTGGATGCAGAAATTTGACCTCTGGGATTTACCGATAAATACGTTCTGCCAAAAAGTGGAAAGGTTATCGACCGAGGCAGAGAAATTGAAGGAGAAATTAAAGGAGAGTTTCTCCGACGTATTTTCAGCCGGCTTCGGGAGGTGTAAAAAAATGGCGGCCAAAATCGAACTAAAAGAAAATGTACAACCCATTTTCAAGAAGAAAAGAAATGTACCTTTCGCATCATTAGAAAAAATAGACGAAGAGTTGGATAAACTCGTGAAAACCGGTATATTGACAAAGGTGGAATATAGTCAATGGGCCGCACCTACGGTTTACGTGAAAAAGAAATCGGGTGAGATACGAGTATGCGCTGATTTCTCGACGGGATGGAATGCAGCGATTAAGGATTATCACTATCATCTCACTAGTCCAGGGGAAGTTTTCACAAAGTTGAACGGAGGAAAATTTTTCTCAAAGATAGACTTGAGCGAAGCATACCTACAAGTATCAGTAGATGAGGAAAGCTCGAGGTTGTTGTGCATAAATACACATAAAAGGTTATATAAGTTCCAGAGATTACCATTCGGGATCAAGGTCGCGTCGGCAATATTTCAGCAAATAATGGACACTATGCTAGGCGGACTGGATTTCACGATCGCATACCTTGATGACATTCTGATAAATAGCAAAAATATTGAACAACACTGGGAACACGTTCAAGAGGTTTTCAGGCAGATACAAAATTACGGTTTTAAGGTAAAGGAAAATAAATGTGACTTCTTTATGAAGGCGATAAAATATCTGGGCCATATTATTGACGAAGAAGGAAGAAGACCAGACCCAGAAAGAGCTACGGCAATAAAAAAAATGCCGGCTCCAAAAAATGTAGTCGAGTTACAAAGCTTCTTGGGCTTAGTAAATTATTATCAAGATTTTATCCCTAACATACACAGATTACGCGCACCCCTAAACGAACTGTTGAAGAAGAAAAAAGTTTGGGAATAGTCATATGAATGTCAGAAAACTTTCGACAAAATCATTAAGACTCTAACAGCAGATTTATTTTTAGCGCATTATGATCCAAAATTGGAAATAATAGTCGCGAGTGACGCGAGTGCCTATCGTGTTGGGGCATGTATACTTCATAAAATGCCGGATGGGACACTAAAACCCATCGCGCATGCGTCAAGAACGTTGCTACCAGCCGAACAAAGTTACTCGCAAATCGAAAAAGTGCTGGAGATTATTTTTGCGGTTACGAGATTCCACAGATATATTTACGGTAGATTTTTCACCTTACAGACGGACCACAAGCCGTTATTGACAATATTTGGATCAAAGAAAGGTCTACCTGTCTATACTGCTAATAGATGGGGGGCGATTTTATTAAACTATAACTTTAAATTGGAGTATCTTCCATCAAACAAAATCGGGCATGCAGATGGTCTTTCGAGACTAATACCAAAGAAAACGGGGCCATTAGAAGATTCCGTAATTGCAGCTCTACGATATGAGGAAGATATTAGAACATCATTATATAGTACAATTCGAGACCTCCCTGTCACATTACAGGAAATAAGAAACGATGCAGTGAATGACGAATTTATAAAGGAAACGAAAACAAAAATTGTAGGAAAAGATAAGCATATATCAGACAGTTTTTCGTTATGTGATATTGTCTGCTATATAATGAAAGAGTAGTAACCTCGAAAACGCTACAAAGGTGAATCCTCAAGAATTTTCACATGGGCCACTCAGGAAAGAACAGGATGAAATCCTTAATGTGAAGTTACGTGTTCTGGCCAAACATGGATCAAAATATTATACATATGGTGGAAAAATGCAAGGGATGTCCCTTAGCTGCCAAGGCACCTCCGATCACTCATAAGCCATGGCCTAAGACAGATCGGCCGTGGTCGAGAATCCATGTAGATTTCGCAGGTCCATTAGAGGGTTTCTACTACTTGATTGTAGTAGATAGTTACAGCAAATGGCCAGAAGTATTTCGTTGTAGAAAGTCTATTATGGGTTACCTTATCATCTGAAATCTGGTTACTAACTATAGTTTCCTCAAGGTTCTTAGGTCTACAATATGCTAGAAGGCCGTGTTCCTCAAAGTTTTTAGGTCTGGTTTGAGATGTAGTATTTCCCAGTGACTATTATCTGAAATAGTGGAGGAAGAGGGGTGTTGAAAGTGGTTACTAGAGGGATGCATCTGGATTTATTTTTAATTTTATACATTACGGTGTCTTCTCTAGATGTGGAAATTGCTTTATTTATTTGTTCTCTGAGTAGGTGTTGTTTATAACCATGTGTTGTGAATTGATGCTTGAGATTTTTAGTGTATTTATTTAGTTCTTCATTGTTGGAACATATCCTTCTGCTTGTGAATAGGGAAGGTTCTCCTTGAGGTGTTTAGGGTGGGAAAACTTAAAGTGTAGATAGTTGTGGGTGCTGGTAATTTTAGTGTGTAGTGTTGTTTGTACTTTTCTGTTTTTATCGATGTAGATGCGGGTGTCTAAAAATGTTACCAATCTTGTTGATTTTTCGTGGTCAAACTTAATGGAGTCGTTTACTGTGTTTAGGATCATAAGGAATTCAATATATAATTAATTTGGATATGTTCATCACTTAGATGAGGAGTGTTTGTTCAGTCTTGCTTACTATATAGTTTCATGAGCACATCAAGATAACATGTTCACTCTTCAGGGCTTGCTGTCTTCTCAACAGTAGTAGGCATGTCTGAACCAACACCACTCAACTAAGTAATAAACTTGTGTGTGTGTGTGTGTGTGTGTGTGTGTGTGTGTGTGTTGGAGGGGCACTTCAGACTTTGCCCACAGCGTTCTTCAGAGAAGCCAGGTGTGGGTTTAACATGAAAGATGACCTCAAAGTCATGATGGGGGGTAAAGAGTTTTTCCTCGTTCATTTTTAACATTTATCCCTCTGTATGTGACTTCAGTTGCTGTACAAAAAAGTTTACCCTGCTAGTAAAGGTAACTCTGATCCCTGAAAAGTAGTGTGTTTGAATTTCATAGTTGTGTTGTCATATCCTGCTTTGAGTGAAATTACCAGTAAGGATACGGCCTTGAAAAAGAATGCAGTGGAAAGGGAAGTAATATTATTAATGCAGGGTGCTAAAGGTTAACTCCTTCTTTCCCTCTTTTACACCCTCTTTTTCTTCTAGTTTACAAAATTCCTTCCTGTTTAATATTATGTAGCCTTCAATCAAAATGAGTAATTGTAATTCTAGTTCAGAATGGCCAGGGTTTAGGAAGATACTACTGTAGTATGTGGCTCACTGTAGATGATGCCAGATGCTAGACTTTGCACACAGTGTCCTTCAAAAAAAGCCAGGTGCATGAGTGATGACCTCCTTGTCATAGTGGGAGAAAGATCTGCATTTCACTCAATGTCCGTGGCCACCCTCAAAATGTAAATACAGGATCAACAAAACTGCACCTAGGAATGTGCATGCATAGGAAAAAAACATATGACAAGCAGACGCATGAATATTCACACAGAGGGGACAGAAGCAAAGTGTTTTACATCCATGTAAGAATGTAGGGTCCCTGTTTAGAAAGGGCCTTTGGGCTACACACCCATTTACCGACAGTAATTGATATGCTTGAATTAAATGAAATGTTATGTAAGAGAGATTAGGTCTTGTGTTTTCATCAGTAATGCATGACGATAATATTACATTTTCACTAATAATTACCTTTTGCTTAACACATAAAGAATGATAATTAATGTCTTTACAAGATTAGCTGCTAAACTGCAGATAATGTTAATCACATCCCCTTTTTGGAAATTCACACCTTGTCTTCATTTTGTCCTCACTGCTATGATGAATACCGATTTTCCAGCAAAGCTATTCCATCTATGGGTAATCTCCATGTCAGTAAAAATATATTGACACTGAAAGTATTAAAAAGAAATTTTTTTTCTGTTTTTAATTGAATTCTGAGTGATGCACCAGTAACTGACTTCTGTGAATGTTCCCTGCCCTAGAAAGTATTATTGCAACTTATGATCCTCAGACTAATTTTTGAAACTTTTCTTTGCTATATATTGATAAAATTCATAATCTTCTCTTTTTTTTTATCTGAATAAAGACAGCTCAACAAAACAAGCCCCACCAGAAAATTGGAAGTGGCATAGCCGGTAAAAAGCATGAAGCAGACAGGCTAAAAGAACAAAACATTTTTTATTGATTTTTTTTTCTTTTTTATCAGGACTATATTTTTTGTCTTATTAAAATATACATTCATACTTATATTTTTACTTATATTTATGTTTATTTTTATATTCTTTTTAATATAGCATCTCACAAACTGTTTTCCATAACAATAAATGTTGATTTATTTGAAGCAAACATAAATTTTCACAAAACTGAAATTCTTAAAATATGAAAATTATTTAGGAAAAAAACATTCTTTCTTCAATGCCTGAAAGTATATGTATAAATGTACAAGCATAAAAAATAAAAATATTTAGAATTAAAAAATTAAACCAATGACTATTTGTAGAATAATAGACTACTAGTTTCAAAAACTTAAAAGAATTCCCTGATGTCTGCTGTTTATGTCATATTCTATATTGTGTAAGGATATAAATAAATATCTAATTTAAAAAAGAATGGAAAATAAAACAAAAAAGCTGTTGAAGGTTGAGGTGGGGTGAAAATTTGGCCTTTTAAAAATATTTGAGATGTCCACAAAGAAAAGAGAAAGGAAAAGAAACCAGATAAAGTGTAAATACAATTTTTTATATTCTTTTAATAATTGTGATGATTTACAAAAACTGTTTTTTCTTTTGAAGACAGATTTCATATGGCAGGAAATAGATGAAATACAGGAAGATTATTTGATGACTTTAACTTTAACTTGGACTGTTACATTGGGCTGTTGCTCAAACTATCATGCAGATTCCCACTGACTGCCTCTGTAAAAAATTATGTGTGGATGCCATGTATTAGACACAAAATATGTACGAATATTTAACAAGAATGTTTATCTCAATTCAAGGTATGTTATTTGGAGATTATAAAATTTCTAATAACTTAATAACTATACATGCTTAAAAGCTGAAATTTTGAAGATTAATAAGTTGATATTTTCTTTAAATGCTCTGTAATTTTTTATCTTTTTCTATAAGTGAAAAGTAAATTTTACTTTCCACTCAGGATATTGTATGATTTTGAATAAAAAGACATTTTTATTGTATCTAAAAGTAATTAATTAACAGAATATGGTCTAGTAACGTGTCTGCTATAATGGGAATCTGTTTAATTTGTTTATTTTATAAAATCTTAATTTATATGGATGTTTTATTTTTATTTTTTCACAAATACTACAAAGATGTGGTGTAGTGTGTTTTCTTATGATTTTTTCAATCCTGTTTCAATCACAAAATGGTGAATGATGATCTTGCACAGTGTTGCTGATGTTTTATTTAAATTGAATGACTTTAAAATATGGCTCCACTCTGACAGAAATGTGTAAACCACAAAGTAAATGAATAATATCAGGGGAGAAAAGAAGAAAAGATCAAAGACATCGATTTCATAGTCTTCAGGGGCTTCTAAAGATGTCTTCATTTAAATTCTGACAAATGACTTTGCAAGTAAATTAATCAAACAACCAAGAATTAATAATAAAAAAATATAAATGCATTTTTGAAATGAACTAAGATTATACTTGTAAAATATTTACACATTCTCTTTATTTAAGTAGGATATTTTTTTAATCAATTCATACCAAGCAAGGATGCATGGAGCTATTGGGAAGAGAATGAAAAAGATTTTAGAAGGAACTGGAAGCCTGATCCTAAACAAGAAACAAGGGATAAACCTCTACTCCTATTCAAAAGATCAAGGAAAAGTGTGAACTGGATGATAGGCAAACCTATCTACTTCTATTGAGGAAACAAAAATAAATATAGTAAAAAAATCAGAGTTTAGGTGCTGATGTTAGAAGGATAGAATTGGAGTAGACTTTAGAAGGAACCAGAAACCCAATTCTAAACAGGAAACAAGAGGTAAACCTCTATTCCTGCTCAAAAGACTGGGGAGGAGTGTGGACCGGATAATAGGTGAAACTATCTACCCACTTTCTGCATAGCTTTATAAATCTATAAAGCAACAGTGTACTAATTTCAAGAACATTATGATATTTCCTGATGCCTGTAATACTTTTAGAAGAATTTATATTCATAATGTGTTCCTCTACTACCACAAAGAAAAACTTTTCACATAAATATACTGGATATATATATATATATATATAGATAGATAGATAGATATGCAGTTGAATATATATATATATATATATATATATATATATATATATATATATATATATATATATATATATATATATATATATATATTCATTAAATTTGTGCTTCAGGCTTTAGGTTGTCATTATTTTGTTTTGTATTAAGCCTTTTATTGTTTCAGAAGTAAATGTAAGAAATTTTATGTTAAGCTTAGATAAATTCTTTTCAATTGTATTTGTGATGGTGAAATGTCCGTTGAAGACAAGCCATGATCACCAAGTCAAAATGACAAAAGTCTTGAAAAGCCCACTTCACAATCAATGAAGATTGTCATTTGAGCATTGATAAGAAGATAACTGAAGTAAATGGTCCGTTTTGGAGTTTATTTAAAAAAGATAATTTCAGTTATATTCGTAATGTGTTGCTGAAAAGTTCTTGGATCCACTAAGAATCATTTCCTCAAAACATCATATGTCCGGTCATTGTGTGAAGCAGATCAGATTGAGAACATTTTAAACTCCCTTTATATTTATATAGCATAATGAGAGGCCACGTATACTTTCTTGATATGTATATAATATCTGGATAAAATAAATGAAACAAAATTGGGTGTTTTTTTTATGAAAGTATTTATTTCTGTGTTTTTGTATATGGTCTGAAATATTAAATAAATATATACAAAAACACAGAAATAAATACTTTCATAAAAAAAACAAAAAAAACCCCAATTTTGTTTCATTTATTTTATCCAGATATATATATATATATATATATATATATATATATATATATATATTCAGCAGCAACTTTGATCTAAAGAATGCCACACATTAAAAGAGAAAATAACTGACTTAGAAGTACAATTCTCAAGAGTGATGCTGTTGAAACTTAGCAGAATATAAATCTGTGCTCAAATTATTTCAAATATCTCCATTCCTGAAATAATTATTACTTCTCCAAGCCAAGATACATGACTACAAAAGTGTTAAAGAAATGCCTACATTCACTACCTCATGCTATTCAAAATATATAACACATAAATTAATGCCAAACTAAAATAATTTAAATAGTATTTTGCATATAAAAATAAAAAATTCAAAAATTTCACATACTCATTTTTATTGTGTATTTAAGCAGCAATCCTTCATTTATAAATGTTTCATTAAATACAACAGACAAGGTACTGTGATTAAGCTTCTTATTTCATTTTTCTTGTATTCGAACAAGTGTTTTTCTTTTCTGGACACAGAGTGTGTAGAAACTGTCCAAATGTTCTGTAATTCCAAGCGCTTTCAGCTATACTTTTAGTTATTATCAAGGATGATTTTATTTTTACATTTTAACTGGATGTATGGGTTGTGTGTATGTATCTAGACTTATAGGGATGTTTTATTTTCTGAACACAGTCAGCACATTTTGGCTGTGTTTGTAGTTAATATTATTGAATGTTGGTTTTTCTTTTTTATTGTTAATTCTTCCATCATTTTTAATCCTTTTTTACATGTGGATGAGGTTATTATGCTTGTAGTTTCTACTAGTATGTTTTGTATGGAATCTGATAAGTTTGTGTATGTGTTTAAATGGATTCTAATAGAGCTGTGGTCAGATAGGTGTAACGTAAGGCATCTGGATAGGTATGTAGTAGTGTGACTGATGTAATTATTTTTGAGTTCAGTTTGATCAGGAACACATTTCCTTAAGAGGCATTTGAACTCATAAATAATGTTCGTTCTTTGTAGTTTTGATTTTTCAGGT
The DNA here is from genome assembly GCA_964036315.1 of Acanthosepion esculentum. Taxonomy (NCBI): domain Eukaryota; kingdom Metazoa; phylum Mollusca; class Cephalopoda; order Sepiida; family Sepiidae; genus Acanthosepion; species Acanthosepion esculentum. The sequence goes on from OZ038504.1 coordinate 17,989,240, forward strand.
GTGTTGTTATTTTTGAGGATAAGGTTAGCTGTTTTAAATTTTTTGTAGTGGATAATTAATTTATTTTTTTGTTTGGGTCAACTGGGGTAGTGTATTTCTTTATCTAAGTGAAGATTCATCTTGTTTATAGTTGACATGCATTTTGCTTTTGTAGGAAAATATTTAAGCTATTTTTGTCTGTGTGTTCAGTATCATTATTATTTATGTTGGAAAGAAATAGTCTAATCTGGTGGTCAATGAGGTGGTTAGGAAAACCATTGTTAACTAGTGTCTGTTTTACATTGTTGAGTTCTTTAAGGAAAAGTAGACGAGAGAATGAATTCTGGTGTGCTCTCTATAGGAAGTTTTTTTATCACTGCTATTTTGTATCTGAGTGGGTAATCACTATCAAAATTAAGGTGACAAGAGTTTCTGCTAGTGGGTTTTTTATACAATGAGGTGGCAAAAGTATTTTTACTGTATTCTATGAGAACGTCAAAGAATGGGAGATTATTTTTTTGACTTAGTTCATAGGTAACGTTAAGGACAGAGTTTTTGTCAAATGTGGTTTTGAGAGTATCTATTTCTTTTGTGTTTGTTGCTAAAATAAAAATATCATCTATGTAGTGGACATATATTTTAGGTTTACAGACCTGTTTAAATATCATGTTTTCTACATGGGACATGTACTAATTAGAGAAGCAGGAGCCAAGCAGATTTCCCATACTAACACCATTAGTTTGGGTGTAGATGTTGCCATTATGGTCGTAGAAGGGAACATTGGTTGTGTATGCATAATTTTTTGAGGATATTTGGTTTGATGAATGGAAGTGGGATAGAATTATTTGTTTACACGAAGTTGAGAATAGTGTCAGTGGTTTGATCGATGGCGACCTTTGTGAATAAATCTTCCATGTTGAGTAACGCTAAGATACCTTGGGTTGGGTTTGTACATTTTAGAATTTGGAGTTTATGGGTAGATGTGATGCTATAATTGGTGAGTAAGTATGGGGTAATAGTGTCATTAAGGAATTTTGAGAGCTTGTAAATAGGGGTTGGGATCTGGGAAATTATTGGTCATAAAAAAGGATTAAAAATAATGGAAGCCTTCATAATAAAAAAGAAAAAGCCAACAATCAATAATATTAACAATGAACACAGCCACAATGTGCTGTGTTTGAAAAATAAAACATGCCTATAACTCTAGATACATACACAAATCCCATACACCAAGTTAAAAAATAAAAATAAAATTATACTTGATAATGGCTAAAAGAATAGCCAAAAATGCTTGAAATTACAGAACATTTGAACAGTTTCTACACACTTTGTTCCCAGAAAAGAAAAGCACTTGTTTGAACACAAGAAAAATGAAATAAAAAGCTTCATTGCAGTACCTTATCTGTCATCTTTAACAATATACATATATATATATATATATATATATATATATATATATATATATATATATATATATATATATATATGTTGTGTGTGTGTGTCTGTGTGTGTGCATGAATTGGGTATGACAGAATGTTAGGATAAAGAACAAATAGGAAATGTTTATCAATCTAACATGTTTCACTTTCATTCTAAAAAATTTTTATTATGAAAGTGAAACATTAGATTGCTAAACATTTGCTATATATTCATTATCCTATCCTATACATATATATATATATATATATATATATATATATATGAAAAACCTTTTATGCCACTGGGTTTTATTCCTTGGAGGTGTAAAGAATGAAACATGTTGCATAAAAGTTATATATATATATATATATATATATATATAGGCCAAAAGCAAAAGTATAGGTTCAACCTCTGGATTTAATAATTAGTAAGTTTCATGCCTTCTTTGTTTTAATTAACTCCTGCAAAGCTAGAATGCTGAAATTATTTAACCTATTAGCGCACGGCATCCAATTTTTTAAAGAGAGGGTGAACTAGAATTTAAAATACATCAACCCTGAGATCACCATTAGCCAGCAAAGGAGATTAGACAAAAAGAGCTAAAATTGTAAGGAAACTTTATGCAGAAAGTGGCTAATTTTGTTATTATTATTATTATTATCATTATTATTACTGAATATATAATAAAATTCTTAAACAATGAAAGTAGCTCTGGCCTGAAGTGAACTATTATTTTTAAAAAAGGGATGCAATATTTAATTTAAAATACATCTGTATATGTAATAAATTTGGGTTAATTTTTTAGTCTTCAGCAATGCCAGCTTGTGGAAAATAATATAAGATTTAATTATTTTAAACA